>SNQJ01S0072650.1:62921-72942 GCA_010110895.2 Picea sitchensis
TACACAAAAAAACATCACATAAGATAAAATGCAACATCAATAGGCACTTCAAAACTCGTATATATATATATATATATATATATATATATATATATATGCGTGATAGCAAAAGTTTGTTTTAAAATACATCATCAAAATGTACATAACGGGGAAAACATCTTGGGCCTTCATGCCCATAACATCGCCATAAAGTCTACAAAATCAACAGAGGATCCTAATCATCCTCATGTATCAAGTTGTGCTCTGCATAGCACACTACTGCTCATGTCACCTGACGAAGAAAATGGTTGAGACTCTCGGGAACCCCAACTGTATGTCACTGCAAATGGAGAGGCACATGTCTCCTCCTACGGGGTCAGACACCCATAGTCAAACCCCGAAGGTTCCTCTCTACCTCTCAAATTCCTCCCACCGCAACATCATGATCGACTACTACCTGTGCATCTCCATTATGTTCCAATGCCAACATCTCTGCCATATGTGATGCGCCTCTATATTCATGATGAAACAAATATTTTAGATTCCTTGTTGTAAAAATAAAAAACAATATAAAATAAAATAAACAAATGTATATGGAAAGGTTTAGTTTTGTACCTGACACATCCAATTAGATTCCCTTGGGAAGTACCAAGTTTGTGCTACCTCATAAGTCCATCCCAACATAAGGGAAGTCCTCAATAACCAATAATTGTCTCCTCCACCATGCGAAGAAGTCAACAATGAATATGAATATTGAAGGCCCATTCCCCAACCTAGGGGATAGGCTGGTTCACCTCTCCATACGAGGCTCTGTCATGAGATTTTCTATCAATGCAACCTATTGCTGCATCTTAGGAACCTGCTCTAAGAAAAATGAAATTAGAAAAGAACCATACCTGAACTACTTCTATCTACCCTTCCTCCACTTGGATATTTTTTCCTTGACATTTCTAAGGAACCCTGCACTCCAGTTGAACAACCTAGGATCTAAAACCTGTAGGGAATACGAGAGCTGTGATTTTGAGGATAGGTGAGCACTAGTACTACCTGCCAATTTGGTGATGTAGAATAGTATCTATCGATGTTCCAAGTATCTTACATATTTTATCATGATTTGACCACCCACCAGACGCAATCCTAGTATGCAATGCTCGACAACATACGCCTCAGTTGGTTGAGGAGTTGCCCAGTGTCTAGAAAAGAGAATGGGTGCCCCTCTCCTCGATATCCTCATCATGAAATATACATCATCTAGCTTGATCTCAAGCATGTGCAGTCCAATGTGAAATGCTTGCTCAAGATCATCCCATAGGCCAATCAAGTACTCAAGCAGTAGTACTTCCTTTTCCATATTTTGGAGCTTGAAGTACTTGAGTAACCCATAATTTCTTAAAGCTTCCCTTGCTTGAGGGTCTTGGAGAGAGGAAGTATCATAAAACTCATGTTCATTCTCTTTCCACTCTATCATGGCTAAGAAATAAATGAAATCTTCAAATGTAACATTTAAACATCATTAGTCAAATTTTTATGGAAGAAAATTGTCTCAATTTAGTCCAAAAATCAAAAGAATTTTGATTTATGCGCCTAGTGCTCCCTCAAAACCACCTACAAACTGCTAGTTCTCCTTAAGTATGCACACCAGTGCACTGAAATATTGGTCAGTTCTCCCCTCAGTGATTTGAGGGAGCGTCGATCTGGTTTGACGCTCCCCTCAGTGATTTGAGGGAGTGTCGAGCTGGTTTGATGCTCTAGGGCTTCCTAAGGAGCCTAGAACGCTAAAAAAAAAGATAAAATATAGTAAAAAACCATCAAACATGATAAGGAGGGAAAGATGACCAACCTAATCCGGATGAATCTCGAAACAATCACTCACATCTCCCGAAGTAGCCGCTCAAAAAATGCTTCCAAAAGGTGGAAAATCCCAGATACATAGGAGATTGGTAAAAAAATCAAATGGTAAATAAATTTTTGACCTATTTCACTATTTCATAGGTTCAGTTTTTATATTTCTCCTTATTATAAAGTCATTTTTTGGGTTTTTAATCTTTTTTCGAGAAGTTACTAATGCTTTGGACCCAGAAAAAACTGTTTTTACAGGATTTTTGAGCAGCATCTTTCGACAACCTTTCAACACTAATGAGCATAATATTTGTTATTTATTGCGCTCGAAAAAACATGAGAATGTAACCGAGTATACTTTATCACTTTTTCAGACTCATAAAGGTTATACGAAAAAGGAAACCCCTAGAGTCATCTTTAAGCTCTTTTCAGACTCTCTAAATATGAAAAGATCGTTGAGTGATCTTGCTTCCTTTCACACTTGTTAAAAGATCTCGAAAGGGCATCTTCCGAGTAACACATTATCTCTTTTTCAGACCTCGGGGACTAAAATTACGAAAAAGGACAAACCTGGAGTCACCTTTAAGTTATTTTTGGACTCTCTAAACATGAAAAACCATTGAGTTTTCCTTCTTTGGACTCGCTAAAACTGCACATTGAAGGGCCCATATGGGACCGAACCCTTACTTGTTCCATTTTGTTAAACAAAGGAAGAGGAACTTAACGAAGGTGAGTTATATTAAGCATTTTTTATCCTCCTCGAGCTCATTAAAATAAAAAGAGGTACCCATCTATCTGGATGGGGGAAAAATTGAAGGAAGTGGGTCAAGTTTTTGAGGATTTTTTACACTCTTACAGTCTCCCTTGAACACGACACTTTTTTTAACCTTCATCCTGAACACTTGGATAATCCGCTAAACATCTGCACTGAACCAATCCTATGATTTTTTCACTCCTTTGAGTCATTCGAAGAATGTCACAACACATGCTTCATTATGTTTTGGTCCGCTCTGCATTTTTGATGCCAAGTCTTGTGTCGTGCCTCGGTGTTCAAGGGAAGTATCTTCCTTGAGATTCAACCATCTACAAAGTTATTAGTTTTTATACCTGTGTCATTCCATGATTCATTCTCTATATCTCATCACTTTTTACGTCAGTTTTGTGTTGATGATGGTTGATACATCAGGGTCCTCCTTCAATGAGTCATTTCCTGTCGACTTCAACACATCATATGGGAATTAGACTTAGAAACTAGTTACTACCTTGGGACCCGCATGCCTCAATGGCAGGCCTCCTCACTTCCAATAGTGGGTTTACATCATTGACCTATGATTGGATGATTCCATGAATGTTTGAGCTCAGCTCATTTATTTTCATTCGCTGGTATGTACTAGGATACCTTGGGAATCATTGACATCATTGCTGATCTCCCTTGTACTTGTTAACGGTATACATCAATGGACAATAATCAAGTAGTTTCTACCATGTTCAACATCAACTCATTTATTCACATGGCTAGATTCATATCACATTGGACTTGGGACGAAGACCCTGGTTTAAGAATTCACTCTATTATCTTATTTTCTTGTAGGAAATCATTTGAATATACTGATATACTTATGTTGTCACATAGATCCACGTTGTATTGGTCTATGGCTATGTCATTCATCTCATAGCTCCACTTTGTATCTTGTGTGGCTATGATCATTGCATGTCATAGAAGTATGGATCCACATTGTATCACTGGTGGCCATACCCTTAGTCAATATCATGGATCCAGAGTGTATTTTTTGGTGGCCATACCTTAAGTCATTTATTACCCAAGAATAGGTATGCCTACCTTGGGTTTGAAATGCATGATAACATTTGTTTAATGTTTGTGTGCAAATTCTACCAGGTTCTTCGACTCCATACCCTTGCTTCAAAAAATATACAAAGTGTTTCGGTCATCAACTTTCATCTTATGACTTCACACTTTGGGGAGCAATCTGTTGCACATCAAAATTCCTCACTTCAATAATTTCACATTCTCATTGTCCCAAGTGTCTCACTTTTGTCACAAGTGTCGTAAATGTCGCATTTTTCGTTATGCATATGTCGCATTGTGAATAACACAATGGAAACACTTGATACATCCTCTAGAACATGTTGGAAGGAGAAGCCACATCATTTGATGGACAAAACAAAGTGTTTTTCTATGGGAATTAGTCATCTTGACAAATGTTTGGGATATCAACACTCCTATACTCATATGCAAGGAGAGATAGCGCTCTTTGTCCTTCTATAAGGGAGCCTTGCAGCACTCTATTGACCATTTTGGAGGAGCGTCGATTGGTTGAGAAAATCATGGGAATAAATCCCCCTTTTCTCTGTTAGGGTCCTAACCTGCACATAGGTAGAACAATATTTTTGGATGTAATAAAGGTCAATATTAATAAGGCCTTGCAATAAAATAGAATAAGTCAAATGTAATAAGACCTAATAGAAAATTTTTCTTCTAGAAGGATCTTCCTCTAGATGCTTCTTTTGATAGACATATTTAGTATAAATAGGAGTCGAGGGTATGAGAACCCTAGCTTGGATATTATTGTAATAGAGCTCTGCTCGACTAGAGGTTGCCCCCTCAAAGAGGCCCATGAACATTGATCTCAGAATAAAAGTGTTATTTCTGTTGTTATTCTTATATCATTTCAGTATTATTATGGTGATTGTTTTGGTTATATTGTTGTTATTCTTCCATTTCTATCATTTATTTCTGTTCTACATACTTTTTATATCTGGTATATTACGAGTGGTATCAGAGAACTTTCCTCGGCAGAAATTGTGGGTTAATTTTTTTTTTAGGGTAGATACATATTCCAGCATCTTTAAGCCACAGAGATCTGTTATTATGTGCATAAAACCATGATTGAGGGATTCATACACACAGGAAATACAAGTGGTACTTAAGAGCACATCTATTGGACACCCTTGTAACCCCTATTGGTACCCCTTCGAGTGGTAGTGCATCAAACAACACCTGTGTATGGATTGGCCTAGATTACCTGAAGCCCTCTTTAGATAAACTGATCATTCACCTGATTGCTATAGTGCCACCGAGAACAGCACTCGGGAAGATACTCTCTAGTACTTGGGTATTCGGGTAGTACGACTAAGGGCATAGTCTAGCCTCCTTAGTTAGTTCCCTAAGATATTGGTTCGAGTACTACTGTTGGACCCCCCACGTATATCAGAGAGATATAGCACAGGGAAAAACCTTGTCTATAGAAACCTTGAATACCTAACCCTTGAGGACAAAAACATAAAAAAATTAAAACAGATAAGATCTATTGTCGAGCAACTATGTTTGGGTTGCCGAATCACTACACATTTCTTCCTGGTTAATCATTTGGGCATCTCATCACTGCAATATTTTTCAAACCGGAGTATAACTCTGCAGGTCGCTTCAATACCTTGCAATATAATTTCACCAAGACCCAACAAGAATTGAAACAACTCAGTGCCAATGGTGTCGCCATCAATACAACCATGCAGTCCTCAATGGAGTAAATCAAACAAGACCTGACTACCCATCTTGAATCTGTCATTTCGATGCTCTACACCAAGATGCATATCCCTATAGATAACCCTTTATCTGACCCACCTCCACTCATTCCCATTCCCATAACTTTCAGCACCATCACTTTCAACGTGACCTATGCCTTCCACGGGTGGATGTGACCAAATTTGATGGCTAGGATCCCACTAGTTGGGTAACCCAAATGGAATTTTTTTTCTCTTTATACGACATTACAGATGACTTGGCCAAACTTCGGTATGGTGTTCTCCATCTAGATCTAGAACATTGACAATGGTGGCAATGGAGAAAAACTTCTCGTCAAGGGTATATTGCTTGGACACACATTGTGGTAGAGATTTATGAATGTTTTGACATTGACACCAACCATTTGGGTCGTTTGACAAAGTTGAAAAAATCAAGAACAGTGGAAGACTTTATAGCTACTTTTGAGCACCTAGATTTTCGGACATAGGGCATGTCTGATGCCTTTTTCTGAGAGTGTTTTATCAGTGGCCTCAAGGATGAGATTTGGGCCCATGTCCTCATGGCTAGGCCTCAGAGTTGGGTGGAGGCTACTAAAAGAGATAAAGAAGCACAACATGTTGTATCTTCTCAAAACCGGAAACCCTCCTTTATCCCTTGCACTAAACCAGTAAATCCCACTACTCCCTCTACTCCACTAAAGATCCAAAAATTGACTAGGGTTGAAATGGTGGAACGCCAACTCAAGGGCCTATGTTATAATTGTGATGACAAATATTTCTCGGGCCACAAGTGTAAGGAACAAAATATTTTTATGGCCATCTTGGAGGGTATTTCAGAAGAGAATGTTGAAACTCCCCTTGTGTCTGAGTCACCTGAAACCACTGACATAACCCCTCCCTCAAACCCTCCCGAAGTAGAACCGATCATTTACCTAAATTCTCTCACTGACTTCTCTGCTCCCCAAACCCTCAAACTAATCGGTTACATCAAGCTTAGGAAGGTCATCATTCTGGTTGATAGTGGAAGCACCCATAAATTTATTCATCATCGTATTTCCCAAGAAGCTCATTGCTACATCCATGCAGTCCATAATTTCCAAATCATGATTGCCAATGGTGGCTCCATGAAATGTGAAGGGCGTTGTGAAAATGTGTGTCTGCAAATTTGTGACTACCACTTGAAATATCATATGTTTGTTGTCGACATGGGATGTTGTGACATTGTGTTGGGTGCAAACTGGGTAAGGACTTTGGGTCCCATTCTCATGGATTTTAAGGATTTAACCATGCAATTCAACAAGGAGGGCCAACAATTTAAGTTCCAAGTCATCATCGTCGATTCACTTGAGATCATTAGTTCCCATCGCATGGAAAAGCTGGTCAAAAAAGTTCATTCTAGTGTTATTTCCAAACTCCATGCCATAAAAGCAACGGAGACACCCTCGGTGTCGCAAGACCTCCAATCCATCCTTTCTAAACATCAAGTGGTATTTTCCACTCCCCATGGACTCCCTCCTTCCCATGGTGTTCATGATCATTCCATTCCCCTTGTACCAGGAATCCTTCCTCCCAATATTCATCGGTATCATCACCCCTTTTCCAAAAAAAATGAAATTGAGAAAATGGTCTAGGAACTCCTTAACACAGGCGTTATCCACACTAATATGAGCCCCTACTCTTCTCATGCGGTCATGGTCCTGAAGAAATAAGGTTCTTGTCAAATGTGTCCTGACTTCCGTGCCCTCAACAAACTTACCATTAAAGACAAATTTCCCATTCTTGTTGTTACGAGGGGAAAACTCTCTATGGCAAGGTTAAACCACAACAGACAGGTATGACTACAGAAATCAACTCAATTCCAACATATGCTATATAAACCAATGTGAGAATAAGATGAGATAGAAGCCTACCTCGATCCAACATTTGATGATGTTCCATCGTTGAGCACTTCAACCCAAAGCTTTGTGCCTACGACAAGTTTTCAACAAACAAGAAAAAAAATCATATAATGATAATATAAAGGGGTTAGCACATTAGACAACATAATCCATGAATAAACATAACAAACATGCCCATGGATAATAATCATATATTTGTATGATACCAATTGGATGGGAAAGGAGTATTTCTATTAATAATGATCAGTAGAAGTGAAAAACATTACAGACTTCCATGTTGGCACGGTTCAGAACCAAGAAACCAAGTTCCTTTTAGCTGGGTCTCCACCACTTCAATCCTCCACCAAAGGCAAGCTCATAGAAGGGAGAAAATGAGGTTCTCTCAATAATAAGGGAAGATCTTGGAGGTTGAACACTGTGTTCAGACTTGAGGGACAAAGGGATGCAGACTCAATATGAAGTAATTTCTCCAGAGTAACTTTGCTCTCAAAGTTGAATTCTTTCTCCTCTTTTCCATAGTTCAGAATTGGCCCATTTATAGCCTTCAGAATGGAACTGAAGGGCCGAGTCAAAATATTTTCAGTATATGGAAGGCCAAGGATCAGAGATCTTCTATCTTGACATGGAAACTCGACTTCATTTTTTATTTTCTTTCACAAATCCTGATGTACACAGGTTGTAGTGGAGCAGAAAGTGTATACGCTTGTTGTATAGTAGATAGGGCATGTATATGTAGAATAATATGTATTTTTGGCTCTGGAATCATCAAAAAGGGATGATAAGTCTGCATAGGGAAATGGAAAAGGGCCCTCTGTGCAAGATTGCGATGGTGAGGAAAATCTTGTTATAACATATGCCCCCTAATGTGTGAGATCAGAGGAGTATCTTCTATGGCCGAAATACAGCATAAATAACCCAGAAGTGGAGTGATGGGGACCCAGCTGAAAATAATACTCTCTCATTACATTCTACACTTACTTTACATACATGGTTGCCAATAGAATACACTGCAGATCCATGTGAAAAGATACCAAAACAAATGTCCATGGCCATGAGTAGGAAAATATAAATGTGGTTACATGCCAAAAGCTATCATAATCACGAACAAGGCTCAATAAAAGCAGTCTCAAAACCAATATGAAGATATCTATATACAATGGAGTACAATCAGATATCCCATGATAATCTGAAGTCATATAGGTATTGGTCCAATGAAAGGGAAGCAACAACTCAAGAAGGTTGTGACCACATAGTGATGTCTTCAAGTCATCTACATTATCCTCCAAGGTGCAAGTCTACATCATGTGAATAAAGGAGTTGAGGTCAAACACAATGAGGCATCGTTTGATTACCGGTCATTGAGGTATACCGTTAACAAACATGAGACAACCTACCAATAATGAAAGTAGGTATCAAGGCACTGAGCACATTCTTACAAGTGTGAATAAAGGAGTTAGTGTTGAACACCTGAGGAATACATTGATCAAGAGACATTGATGTATTCCCATCTGTCAATGGCGAGAGGGCCTGCCACTAATGACTGCAAGCCTCAAGGTACTCATAAAACTCTAGGTCCCATATCCAAAATAAATGAGCTAAAGTTGATGGACAAAGACCCCTTGAAAGGAGAGAATTAAGGCATCTCTCATCAGTCAGCACGAGGAACAAAGAAGAAGCTTCATAATTTGGTGGAAGTCAAAGGAAGAGCATGTTCATGAACCAATGACCTTGTGTGTCTTTCACATGTTCTAAGTGCAAGCGGTACACGAAAAAGAACTTCTGAATAACAGTCGATAATGAAAACTGTCGACAAAGGTGAGGAAACCACCAATAAGGCTAATGGTATCCAAGACATTGCATGAATCCCAAAGTGTGAATAGATGTCTTGCCGTCGAACACAAGGGAAACCACCAAGTCAGTGATCGATGATGAAATGTCGGCTGTTGGGTTCAAGGTTGCCTACCAATGATGAAAGTAGGGCCAGGGTGCATGATAGAACTACAGTACCATGTGATTCTGAGACAAACTGAGGGTATGTCCAACATGCAAATTCAAGAGTTTTGAGGAGTGGATGACATAGGTTGATAGACTTTGTTTGAACCAGAGCATGAAGTATACGAAATAACTAGGCAACATAGACTCAATGATGAAACCATGATATGCAGGAGGCATCTATATAAATTCTCTATAGTGACTGGAAGAGTAACCAATCAGTAGAGAAACTTTGTAATGAGATCAGATTCCTAAATCCATGCTACACCCAAATTACTATGATGTAGTGACTATGATTTCTTTTAAGCTAAAATAAATTAAAACAGAGCGAAATTTTGAAACTTACTAACAATTTTCCTACTCTAGCATATTAGATCCCAGATTTTTATAAATAAAATAACATTTTTACATAACAATATGCATACAAGTTAAATTTAAGTAAACACTTCATAATTTTAAGTTTAAATACCTGTCACTGATGCTAGCAGCAGCTTGAATCTTCGCTTGAACCTTCGCTTGAACACCCCAAAACCACCACCCTGCCGACCAGTACGCCTGGCCCTAGGACATCTACGAACGTCCTAGCCCTCCGAGCCCAAAACCCCTCAGCCCCGGTGTACACTGTAAATCTCACTGTTCTCACTCTGTCTCAAAGATCCCCCAAAAAAAAAACTCCTCTCGTAATCTGCATGAATAGAATCCCCCCCAAATGAATCCTCCTCCTTCCCCTTATGCCTCCATCACCTTCCCGAACCTTCACTCCTCACCAA
>SNQJ01S0072650.1:77978-105181 GCA_010110895.2 Picea sitchensis
ACGTAACCCATTTAAACTTATATTTTATTTTCCCCTTTTTTAATACATTAATCAATTACTTTAATTAATGATCAATTAATCACTAACCACTAATTTAATAATTAATCATTTAATGTCTCATTTAATAATTACTCATTCCTTAAGCCCTAATCAAGGAGTTAATCATACTTCAGCTAAGTATAATCAAAATAATTAATTAATAACTTATAATCAATTAAGGTTATATAATAATTAATTATAATTTAGCCAATGTTTAGGTTTACTTATGAAATTATTTATAGTAATAAGGAAAGGGTCATTACATATGACAAATGGAATCAATAACTTTGTTCTCTGTTCAAAGGCGGAACGACTGCTGCCAAAGTAATAAAGTACTCCCTTCTCACCCGTCTTTTTTTTCTTTTTTCATAACAAATGAATGCTATTATACAGAGGAGGAAACGAGTGTTGCAAGTAAGCAAAACTAGTTCCAATAGTGGAACATACCTATGCTCAATGCAAGGAAATGCATGCAGGAGATGGATACTTAGGGTGATGTTTCCTCCTATGTATAGGGTGTCAAATTGTGAATGATATAAACAAGGCTCTACTTGTTTGAGGATGAAAAACTACTTAGGCAAATGGCTTATAATGCAAAGCGAGAACCGGCTAAAGGCTCAATACTGCAAGCAAGGGCATGAGATGCAATCACAACTTGACACCAAAAAATGTCCTTTTTTATGTCTTTTAGTCTACTTGGTGTAAAAAAGGGAGTAAAACTATGCCAAATAGATGTCCTTTCTAATCTGATTTACGAGTGTGAAAGAGACAAGTTCACTTGGCAATATTTTCGCCTTTTGAAAATGAGTTAGAAAAGAGCTTAACTAGGACTCATGGCCTTTCAAGTCCAATTTAACGAGTGTGAAAGGGAAAAATCACTCAAAAATATATTTGGTTTTTGAAAACGAGTCAGAAAAGGGATTACCTAAGACTCACAACCTTTCAAGTCCAATTTAACGAGTGTGAAAGGGACAAATCACTCAACAATCTTTTCGGTTTTTAGACGAGTCGGAAAAGAGCTTAAATCAGACTCGTGGATGTTGTTCTAAGAAACATGTAATGGGGGAGGCCAAGGTTCACGAACCGGCCTTCTGTGGAATGTCAGTATCTTATGAATGGCTGACATGATCTTGGGAAAACCCAAAGCTCTCCAAGTCGAAGAGGATAAAGCACCAACGGAACACATGGTTTTCGTGATGATCCAAATAATGTCTCTTACGGGGAAAGACATAGGTGGGGGGGTGGTATACCCCATAAGGTCATCCCAATTGGAGGGAATCTCTTCAAGACTTGGAAAGAGATCCCTCGGAGAGGGGATAAATATCTCTTGTCCATAGGGGGGGGATCAAGGATGTTGATGACATGACTGGAAGATGTATCACTCTCTATAAATAGAGTGGTATGATCTAGAGATTGTAATGGGATGTCAATCTCTTCAAACTTAGTTTGAAGAGGGTGTGTGGTAACTGGGATAGGGTTTATATCATCCTCGACAACAGGGGCGAGGTGGGGAGAGGGTGGCACCATGTTGATTGAAGGGGGAATAGGGTGTGAAAAAATGATAGATGTCTCAGAATCTGAAGGGCTCTTAGGAGAGGTCCATGCTTCAGGTATCTCGATAGTAGTTGGGCATAAGTGAGTAAGGTGGTTTCCTTTGCAAATTATGCAAAAGAATCTAGGTTTATGCCTGGGACATTTAGGTTTCTCAATGCCCCCAGCTTCGTTCATGATGGTTGGTGGAATGCTCTCGAAATGACTGGAAGGGGTGAGAGAGTCATCTCCTACATGATGAGTATAGGTTGGAGATGTGGCATTTCTATGATCTGTGGTGAATAGAATGGTTCCCCCAACGTAATTGGAAAGGGTTGGGTGTGGGCTATCGACATAATTTGTAGAATATACCGACCCATCTCCAACATGATTGACAAAGGTTGGTGATGGAGCACCAGTATGACTGACAGTGATTGGGCTAGCAGTGGATTGCAGCATTTGATGTCAAGTTTCAGGGAAATATTGACTTTGAAAACTTGCAAACTAGGAAGAGTCCTTATTTACCCCCTATTCTGGCCCAGATGGGTAATATCCTTCTCCAAAATGGTCTCAAGAGGTTTGCACAGGAATTATCACTGAAGTCTGCAAAGAGACAAGGATATGATAGGAATTATTCGAGTGAGGATATATGTTTCCCCCTTGTGAAGGGATCGCATAAACAGGGTAGCCCGGATCGTAAAACTTATTCCCCCCATACGAAATAACTTGGGGGACGTGAGGACCTGTCATGGGGAAAATGTTTAGAGGAACTGTCATGGTAGACGAAGGGTACATGGGTAGAGGATAATAAGTGGAATAAGCACCCATCTGAGCACTAGATCTCGAAGGAGAATAACTAGCATTGGATCCATAAGAAGGAAGGTTCCAACCTCCCATGGGAACCTGACTCATATCAAATGAATAAGTAGGCATTGGAGCCATGGTGCCCCCAAATCCAATGTTAGGATTCATATACATGGACCAAGGAGAGGATTGCATGGGTGGAAGCATATCAATAGAAAAATGACTAGAGACCCAAGGTGAGGACTGAGTGTTGTAGTTCTGCATACCATTGTGAAATGTGGAAGGATTTTCCCCCATGAACTGAGTAGACATCATAGGGTGGGTCACATCGAATGAGGGAGTAAGAGGAACTCCATTATCCATGAAAATGAAACTCAATATAGACTCCTAAGGCCAACTAGTAGTCAAAGAGCATACCAAAAAGTCAAACGACCAATATGCATGCAAATGGGATAAAGTGGTTGAGTGGCCTCCCTCGCTAAAGAAGGTATGCCTCATCCAGGAGGGACTTGAGACTCCCACTAAAGTTTGGAGGTAACATAATCAATTATAGGGGACCTTGTGGGCTTAACAACCAATCAGTCAGACCCCCTCGGAGAGGTAATCCTCCATAAAGGTTGTGTGTTGTCTTACCCCTATCTGACCCAAGGTACAAGAAGAATAACCCCTGCAAGTAACATATTAGGTACCTAAGTCAAGAAAATAATAAACCAATGTATAACCGATGCACAGACGAGCAATCGTATGTACGGATCACCATATGGGCAGGGTAGCAAAGCCTGAAACCTTGAAAGCACCGCCTCTCATGGAGGTATAGGCACTAGCAAGATCCCCAGATATGAATAAATCCCCAAATATATATCTAACGCTAGGCGAGTATCCGAGGGATATCCCTTCAACCAACTTTGCGTGACCTTGTGATTAACTCCGGTGTGAGCGGAGCCTCCTGATCTTACCAATTATACAAAGGAATTCTCACCTCCCTATCTTAGACACATATGTTGATTTAATTTCCTTGGAGAAGTTTACTCACAAAATCCTATTTCAAGGCACTAAATCCTAGACTAGTTTTTGCACCCTAAAAAATAAAATCGTGACTAATCAATTTTAATTTAAAGCGTAAATTTTATTGGCCCCGATTACTCAAAAAGGTATGGAGATGAAACTCATGATGTTATGACTCTACAAGAAAAGTAAATATGGATATAATGCAAAGTCTAACTTTAACTTTTCGATGAATGATATGCTTATAAAACGATGCAATTTTGATTTTTCAATTCTGCAATTCAGAAGTAAAATGCAATCTTTCACTAAAAATGCACTAAGCTAATGATAGAGGTTCAAAAGACAAAAACACCAAGCAATGCAAAATGCCTATTTTTTGTATTTTCAATTTACTTAAAAAAGAAAATGCAAGGACTAAAAAACAACCTAATATATATATTCTACTGTGCATAAACAGACATAACCCAAGCAGAATACCAAGCAGTCAAGCACACAGTCCAAAGTACAAGGAAAAATCAAGAAATGAAAAGAAGAGAAAGACTCCACCCAAAAATTCAAATCCAAACATGTTTCCTGTCAACCAAGAGATGCTTAACAGGCACTACAGAGACCTAAGAAGACTCAACAACCATCAAGTCCCACCCAACAACCACCAAACCAAGCAAACAGGCAAGGAAAAGTGTTATACGCGACTGTTCAGAAGAACAGAGCGTATATATGCATCTAGCAGTGAGACAACAAGCATATACACGACTCTAGCAATAGGGAGCATACAATATTTAAAACAAGGCTAGCCAAGGGAGAAAAGGTTGAAAACTCAGACCCAGAGTGAACAAAATCTGTCAAGCAGTGATATGACAAGAACTAGGAATGAAAAAGAGCAATGTAAGGAGAAAAAACACCTCAAACCCTTAGAAAGAAAATCTTCCCTAGTATGGTTGCCATTTCTGTTACAAGGGAAAAATTCTCTATGGCTAGGGTAAACCACAACAGACAGGTATGACTAGAGAAATCAACTCAATTCCAACATATGCTATATAAACCAATGTGCAAACAAGATGACATAGAAGCCTACCTCGATCCAATGTTTGATGATGTTCCACTGTTGAGCACTTCGACCCAAAGCTTTGTGCCTGCGACAAGTTTTCAAAAAACAAGAAAAGAAAAAATATAGTGATAATATAAAGGGGTTAGCACATTAGACATCATAATCCATGAATAAACATAACAAACATGCCCATGAATAATAATCATATATTTGTACGATACCTATTGGAGGGGAAAGGAGTATTTCTATTAATAATGATCAGTAGAAGTGAAAAACATTACAGACTTCCATGTCAGCACGATTTGGAACCAAGAAACCAAGTTCCTTTCAGCTGGGTCTCTACCACTTCAATCCTCCACCAAAGGAAATCTCAAAGAAGGGAGATAGTGAGGTTCTCTCAACAATAAGGGAAGATCTTGGGGGCTTAACATTGTGTTCATACTTGAGGGATAAAGGGATGCAGACTCAATATGAAATAATTTCTCTAGAGTAACTTTGCTCTCAAAGTTGAATTCTTTCTCCTCTTTTCCATAGTTTGGAATTGGCCCATTTATATCCTTCAAAATGGAACTAAAGGGCCGAGTTGAAACATTTCTATTATATGGAAGGCCAAGGATCAGAGATCTTCTGTCGTGACATGGAAACCCGACTTCATTTTGTATTTTATGGCACAAATATCGATGTACGTGGGCTATAGTGGAGCATCAAGCATATACGCTTGTTGTATAGTAGATAGGGCGCACATATGTAGAAAAATATATTTTTTTGGTTTTGGAATCATAAAAAAGGGATGATAAGTCTGCATATGGAAATGGAAAAGGACCCTCTATGCAAGATTGCAATGGTGAGGCAAATCTTGTTATAACACTTGTCATTGATGACCTCTTGGATGAATTGAGTGCTGCCCAGTTCTTTACTAAAATTGATCTTCATTCTGGCTACCACCAAATACGTATGAAAGAGGCATACATTCCCAAGACTGTTTTTAGAACTCATGAGGGCCACTATGAGTTTTTGGTCATGCCCTTTGGCTTGTGTAATGCCCCCTCCACCTTCCAAAGCCTCATGAATCATGTCTTCTGTCCTTTTCTCCATCATTTTGTCTTAGTTTTCTTTGACAATATCCTCATCTATATCAAAACCTGGACAAACCATCTTGCTCATGTGGATCGAGTTCTCCATCTACTCTCTCAGCACCAACTTTTCCTGAAACAGTCTAAATGTGCTTTTGGCGCCTTAGAAGTCGAGTACTTGGGTCATCTAGTTGGCAAGGATGATATCAAGTTGGATCCTAAAAAGATTGAAGCTATGCAAGACTGGCCTCACCCAAAGACTCTCAAAAGCTTGCGTGGATTTCTGGGCTTAACAGGTTATTATCGCAAGTTTGTTAAGAATTATGGAAAGATTGCAACACCTCTCACTGTACTCCTAAAAAAGAACTCTTTCACTTGGACTCCAACAAATGCTCAAGATTTTCAAACCTTGAAGATGGCCATGTGCACCACTCCAGTCCTGACCCTTCTTGATTTCAAAAATACCTTTGTCTTGGAATGTGATACTTCAGGGAAAGGAATTGGTGCTATCCTTATGCAAGAGGGTTGACCTTTGGCGTTTACCAGCAAGCAACTATCTAAACGAAATCTAGGAAAATCAATCTATGAGAAGGAAATTTTGGCTATTCTGCATGTTGTTGATCTGTGGCGCCCTTATCTATTGGGGCAACGCTTCCAAATTAAGACATACCATCAAAGCCTCAAGTATTTTCTAGAACAATGCATTACCTCCCTGGAGCAACAAAAATGGGTGACTAAGCTCTTTGGATATGATTATGATATCATTTACAAGAAAGGAAAAGACAATGTGGTTGCAAATGCACTTTCCCAAAAATATGAAGATGACGGATCCCTTTTTTCTCTTTCCTTCATTGTACTAGATTGGCTCCAAGCTGTTCACCAGGAATGGCTACATGATCCCAAAAGTTCGCATCTGATCCAAAAATTGTAGTCCGATGCTCTAGCTTCCCCATGGTACTCTTGGATCCATGATGAGCTTCAATACAAAGGCCATTTGTATTTAAGTAAACAATCAAAACTTAAATCCACGGTACTTTATGAGCTTCATGCTACACCCACAGCTGGGCACTCCAGGTTTACCAAAACCTATGACAGGGTCAAACGTTCTTTTTTCTGGGATGGTATGAAACAAGACATTCGTAAATTTTTCACTGAATGTGATGTGTGTCAATGCAACAAGGGAGAAACAGTCAAATCTTCGGGCATGTTGGAGCCGCCCTTGTTTTTTAACCCGTCACAATTTTCATTTTTGATCCTTGAAATCTAAAGATGGTCTTTTGATTTTTCCCCCGAGACTTTGAAAACTCTGCAACCTTGTCACGTAAGCAATGATGCTTCTCTACTCTCAAAACAAGTCCACTTTCGTAATAATGTTCACTCTTTTTTGTTTTACTTCAAGATCTCACAAGTCGGATACTTTAATCCATGAGTTCACATGTCCCGAGTCACGAAACGGCGAAGTCATTTTGATTTTTCACTCAAGACAGTAACCAGGGTAGAATATTTTAACTCATGATTAGATGTCATCGGGGTTTTGCGCCTTGGCGTTCGCCAAACCCAAATTTTATTTTTACAGCCCCGAGAGCCGAGAACACGAGGTCCTTTCGGGATAACCCTGGTCAAGGATTAAAGGCAAAAAAGCTAACCATGGTTAAAATCTGTTCTCGGCATTTCACCACTCGGCACTATCTTTTCGAAAGTTATGGCATCTAAACCCCGACTCACGAAGTCGCGATGTAATTATAGCATGATTAATTAATCGCCTAATACAAGTTTTTCTTCCCCTTAATTGAGTCTTAATTATCGCCATCTCGCGGTTTCGCGACTCAGCATACTAATCTCCTAGAAACTTATCTTTGAAGTTCCAAGTTGTGACACGGGGAGTAAAATGATTATAAAATTAATTATGCCTTAAATCGCGATTACCTTTAATTAAACCAAAGTCGGTCCTCGTGATCTCACGAGTTGGAAACTCAAAGTGTTAAAAGTAAATCCATGGTGTAACGAACGGCGAGAAATTGATTAATGTTGGTAAGATTTGATAAATTAAGCTAAAGCAAGATATATCCCGTGCCTCAAGGCCTGCACATTTCTCGAGGTAGCCATTTTATCTCCATACTTCGACTGACTGTCGAACCGCCAAAAATTTATGACATTTATGGAGAAATGGGGTAAATCCACACATATAAGATCGGATTTTATGCAATAAATTTGTTTCTAATTACGATTTGACAAGCTTATTTTGAAAAGTACCGAATTTTCAAATATATATAAGAGTTTCATTTCATTATAATGAACGCATTTTCATAAGCACACAGAGCTCGTCATTTCTGAGTGAACTAATTTATGTATGTATACATAGTTCTATCGCAGAAGGGCGAAAACACAAGCTTCGGCTATGGCTCCACGGAAAGCAGCAAAGGTGAATGTCGAGGTTGCAGGACAAGGCTCAGACAACACCTCCGACACTTCTCCCCGGAGTGTCGACTCGGTCCCCAACTGGTAATTTGTTTCAGACATTCTACAATGAGAATTGGTGAATTACTCAGACTCAGACGACAATGAAAAGGATGATCTAAACACTAAATACAAGATAGTTTTCCAATCCGGAATGCACAGGGTAGCAGCCAGACCACGGTTGTTCCCATATTATGACATGATCCAATGGGCGTTGGATCACATAGACCTTCCCACCAGGACTATCATGAACGAGCAGCGGGTCATGGTCGGGAATTTTAGGCCGGAACATATCCAAACCATGTATAAGCTCCCGATGACGTCTGAATACACATATGGTGCTGAATTTTTGGAGGAGTTCAAAGAAAAAGAGTGCACACAATACGATAAAAACATGCCCGGTTTGATAAAGGATTGGGTTTCGCGCATCGTGAAATTCAAAGCAAATGACCAGGGCGTTTATTCAATTGCCTCGCTAGAGCCACATTATAAGTATGTGGCCATGATGACATGTCGATTATTTGGGAGAGAGGACACATCGCATTTTTTCATTGCGTGGGTGCCTCTGATGTTTCGGGTCGCAGAAGGTTTCTCGTTTAATTGGGCAAAGATACTCTTAGACAGTTTGGTCAACTGGGTCATAAGGTATCGAGAGCAGACGACAGGTGGGAGGCCGTCCTCATTCTTCATGTCCAAATATATTATGGACACGATATGTTCCATGACCCCATTCCCATTGATGAGCTAGGCTTGGACTCCGACTGAAGACAGACCCATACATGTATATCATGAAAAGATATGGGAAAATAATGCTGACAGTGTCGTATACAAAATTTTCAACTGGGTGATGGTGCCCCTGCATATCGCCATTTTTGGTCACCCACCACCTCGTATCTCGGACAACATTGTGGAAAATATGAGTGGCATAGCGGACTGGTACATGGAGGTAGAGTTCTCGTACTTCAGAGTGTTCGGGGCTGTTGTTCCCCTGCTTGTGCTACCATTGTTCATCCCTGAAAAACTGGCTTGTCGCGAGGTCGCCCGACAGATAGTAATTGGCGGGGTGAGTAAAGAACTCAAAGGATACTCAAATAAGGTGTGGCCATCTTTTCCCATTCAGCTGAATTCTTATTCATTATTGGATTTCGGGCATGCCAAAGCCGAGGCTGGAGCCCTGGAAGACCTGAATTTGGTCTCCATCGAGTATAAGAAACATGATCCACAGAGAGTTGTGAGCAACCATTTAGCAAATTGTGGGATTAAGAGATTCGAGCATGAGAATTCACCCTCGAATGATATTTTCCAAGGGGCGAGGTCTTATGAAGAAGTTCTAGTCCAGATCCGATCCTTGGCACCTGAAGACACAACTGTTGTGTTAAAATTCCAAGAGCATAGATGAAGCGGTCTCCCCGCTGTGTTGCGAGGTGAGAGTTTGGGTGTTCCTGAGACAAAGCAGAAGGATGCTAAATATCCCAAAGATGCAATTCCTGACTTGGCAAAAAACTAGGATGAGGAGGAACAAACAAAGAATCCCGAAGTAGAGGTACTGACTCTGGACCCGCCAAAGAAACAGAATCTGGAAGTCGAGACAAAGATTCCGGAACCGCCAAATAAGTAGAGCCCGGTTGACACCCCAGGAAAATCGGTGAAACAAATCAGGGAACCCATCACTTCTGTCACCCCCTTGCAGTCGGCGCAAGGGAATATCGAAGAAGGATGGATATTTAATGAGGAGCTTAGGCCCATAAGAGCAGAAGAAATTCCTCCGAACGAGTTCTTCTTTGATAAAAAGAGAAAAGTGGTAGTAAAAAGGGAATTCTACCAGGAGGGAGAGTCGACTGCTAAGAAGTTCAAGGTCATGACCGATGGAAAAAATAAAAAGAATGAGCAATTCACCACTGAGATCGCAGGGACGCTAGGAGCATATGCATCGGTGAATCAATTTTTGATCGGACTTTTAAAGAACCAACTCAAAAAGAAAAATCACCTGATCAAGACTCTCGAGGCCAGATTGGCCTCGACCACGGAAAATGCTAAAGGCCAGGTGAGCGCAGAGATAGAGCTGGCCCGACTGGTTGATAAAAATGAGATAGAGGTGCTTAAAACCAAGCTCGAGCAATCACATCTAGTGGTCCAAGATGGTCGGATATAGGCGGGCCAACAGAGGACTATGATTGAAGAGTTGCAGGCTCGAGTAGGGATCGTCAAAAGCAGGATGATCAACGTCGAAAGTTTCAAATCCTAGGCAATCGAAATTCGGAATAGAGTCTCTTCGGCTCAGTAGAATTTGCTCGCCAAAATGGGAGCGATCCAAGAAAACTGTCTTTTGGTAAACCAGGTTTTCAAGAACCTAGCTGCCAGGGAAAGGGATGCAGGAGCGGCTCCGGTCGCCTTCTAGGAGGCGGTGATAGCCACGAATAACAGAGTTTCCACAGGTACTCACAGGCTCACCATCTTGGAACAAACCAGAGGAAATATTCTCCTAAAGGAGTGGGAGCATAACATTGCTGAGGGCAAGCAACAAGCTCTGAAATTAACCCATTCCATGGAGGAGGCTTTAAATTCTATAGATGGCGATCTACTAGGCATCGACAATGGAGGCGATGCCGAGAATTTGATACAAATGAATGTGGAACAGATCTCGCTTGACCTGAAAGAAAAGGAAGAGAGAGATTCATCTGATATCTCTCAACTGACCACGGTGGACATAACCCAAATTGACAGGTGCATGATCAAACCTAGCGCTCAACTATGTTCCATCAAGATCATCGATGGACAAATGGAAGATAGGCTACAACAGTTGGCCCGAGAATGCTACTTCTTTGAAGCCAGTTGTCAAGATGAACCCTCTCGGTTAATATCCCATCTAGTAGACAGATGTATCACCTGCACCGAGCTCACACAACGGCGAACACCTGGCACCAAATAGCAACAGAACGGGAGAAATGGAGCGATTGCCCTCTCCTCTGCCGTAACTGAAAATTGTGTGACTATTGAGATTCTACCTGCTTTGTAAAAAATTGTATAAATGTATCATAGGAAGAATGACAAAGGGCTGGACCCTTTTTGATATTTTGTAAGATATTTTTTTCATTGAGATTTAATACAAGCAGATCCAATATTCTCAATTCCGTCACTACTGTATTACAAGTTTGCTTTCTTGTTCCTCATTTTTCAATTTCAATTCATATTCATAATTGATGTGCTTCGTTATACTTTAGTACAACCACTACTATAATGAATAAATTTGGGTTTTTTGTAATTGTTTGTTGCCTTTCCTCTGCACCAACTATCAGCTATGTAAGACCAATTTGCAGTTTTGGAATTCTACATGTATTTTTTGTTACATCGGTTATTTTCTTACATATTTTCATCTCCCGTTTACTTCCTAAGATTTTCCCCCGGTAGGAACCTTACACTGTAAATGGCTCAATGTTTTTCTCCCATCTCGCACCTTTTATTAAAATATAATACAGTTACGGGAATGAGCCTTAGATTTGCATCCATAATTTAGTTCTGCAACCGTAAATTCTCTTTTATAAGACCAAGCTAAGACAGCATTCAACCTTTCTTAAAAGTTCTTTTACCTGTGTTGTTCCCCCATGACAGTTCCCATACCAACTCAACCTAACATCGAACCCGGGTTATTGAACCAAACACACATCGCCTTAAACCTCTTCAACACTATCCTTAAAACAACAACTAACCGGGCCGAACTTGAACAATCATGGGCAGCCATTGAACGAGACATAACTATTTAGGAACAGTTCAAAGCCAGACAACCCCAACGAAGAAATCTCCCTTAGTTTCTTTCTCTGAAGGTTGACGTCCTCCTTTCTCCATATCCTAACCACTTTCGGATGCCTTGACATTGTACTTTTGAGCCTTAAGTACAGACTCAGAAACAACAGGGCACACTGCAACTGCTTCCGATTCCACCTACTATTTGGAGGGATATCTCTATGGATTTTATTATAGGCTTACCCAAATCAGGAAATAAATAAGTCATCATGGTGGTTGTTTATCGCCTTTCCAACTATGCTCACTTTTGTGCTCTTCAAAACCCATTTACAACATCCACGGTGGCTCAACTTTTCATGGATTAGGTCTTCAAGCTTCATGGTATGCCGCATTCTATTGTTTCTGATCGCGACCCAACTTTCACCAGCAATTTTTCACAAGAACTGTTCAAGCTACAAGGCACCTAATTGCATCTTTGCACAACTTATCATCCCTAGACTAATGGTCAAATGGAAGTTGTCAACAAGTGTTTGGAAACATATTTGAGGTGTTTTACCTCAAAAAAGCAAAATCAGTGGGCTCAATGGTTACCCCTAGCTGAATGGTGGTACAACACTTCATACCATGCAGCTACACGCATGACTCCTTTTGAAGTGGTATATGGACAAAATCCACCTTCAGTTCTCTCATACTTACTTGGTGTCTCGAAGGTCTAGGCATTTGACCAAACACTTACAGTTTGAGAGGCTATTCTCCATACCCTCAAATAGAATTTGGTCATGGCACAAAATCGCATGAAGCAACAAGCAAATCAAGGTCTCTCTGAACGTCAACTTGTAGAAGGGGATCAGGTGTTTCTTCGACTTCAACCTTACAAGAAAAATTCCCTCAAGGCCGAGCATTGTCAAAAGATAGCACCCAAATTTTATGGTCCTTATACCATTCTCAAGCATGTGGGACAGGTGGCCTATCAGTTAGCTTTGCCTAGTCATTCTAAGCTACATATTGTTTTTCATGTTTCATGCTTAAAGAAGTTGATTAGAACTAAGTGCCAAACTCAAACCAACCTTCTCTAGTTAGATGAAGAAGGATCCATTTGGTTACATCCACAAGCAGTTTTGGACCAGCGTGAACGTCGCTTGCATCAGAGAACCATCAAGGAAGTGTTATTCCAGTGGAAATATACAACTCCAATAGATGCCACTTGGGAACCAGCTACCATTCTACAGGAATTTCCACATCTCAAGCCTTGAGGACAAGGTTGGTTTTAAGGGGGAGGACATGTTAGGGTCCTAACCCACACATAGGTAGAACCATATATTCAGATGCAATAAAGGTCAATATTAATAATGCCTTGCAATAAAATAGAATAAGTCGAATGTAAGAAGACCTAATAGAAGCTTCCGGTTCTAGAAGGATCTTCCTCTAGATGCTTCTTTTGATAGACATATTTAGTATAAATAGGAGTCGAGGGTATGAGAACCCTAGCTTGGATATTATTGTAATAGAGCTCTGCTCGACTGGAGGTTTCCCCCTCGAAGAGGCCCGTGAACATTGCTCTCAGAATCAAAGTGTTATTTATGTTGTTATTCTTATATCATTTCAGTATTATTATGGTGATTGTTTTGGTTATATTGTTGTTATTCTGCCATTTCTAGCATTTTATTTTTGTTCTGCATACTTTTTATATCTTGTATATTACATTCTCTAAGGACAACTAGAGGTGATTCAAGTTGGTTTGGCTCAAATCTAATATTTAGGTTGCCTCTAAGGGAGATACCACAACTTATGGAGTCATATCCTCAACTTATCCCAAATATAACCAAGGTGGTTGAACCTCTCAAATCCTATAAAGGAAGGCATTCTCATGGTGAACAAGGGGGGAACAATCAGCAAAAGTATTGTCATTCTGATTGTGGATATTTTGAGCAAGGGGTTGGACAAGGAGGACTTGAAGAGGTTGTTGCAACTGCATCTACATATTGTAAGTGTATTTTAATGTTCTCATTAATATATGCTTGTCTTGTTTCCTTCAAGTTTGTGTATTATTGCATATACTTTTCTATTATGGATGAATTGGTTTAAACTAATCTTGGCAGAGTAGGAAGTCTTTGTTTTTCTTCATTGTCCATTTTATTGCAGGTATCGTTTCATGCTAAAGGGCTTGGAGACCAAGATTATATCGGATTAAGTGAGGACAAGCTTTAAAACAAGGTACATAATGCCTTCTCCTTCTCTTTCTTTTGATTAGCTTAACTATATGTAAAGGGATGTTAGTTTCCATTTGCATATTTATATCTTGGTATTAGGGGTCTAGAATCCGAGGGAAGATCCACCTATCCGTAGGGGGAATTTTCCTATAATACCTTATGATATTGAAGTGATTTCCTCTGAATGTAAGACCACTTCTTGTCACTTTTTCATGTGTTTAATGATATGCAAAGGTTACTTTCATGGATTTAAACGTATGAAAAGTTTTATAGTTTGATGCTTGATTTAACGATATGATACATTTTGTTTTTGTTTGCTAGTTTGTTTGTGACCTGCGGGACTAGCCTGTGACTTGAGAAACCACGAATCAAGGCCATCCAAGCCATCAAAATAACATGGGGATCGCACCCAACCCGAGCCACACCAACCCCTAACATGGATGGATTTTGTGTCCCCACGGGTTTCAAGCTAGTGACTTTAACATCACGGAGTTGCTTAACAACACACTATGTCACCACTGCCCTACACCTTAGGGACTAACGATATGATACAGTTGTTAGAACTGGTATATTCTTAATTTCTCAACACGTTATTATTTTCGTAAACTGTGAGATTCACCTTGAATATGCCTCACATGTTTATCTTGTATTTATTATAAATACATATCTTTCCAAATTAAACTCAAATTGTTTGAAACACTCGTGGAAAAATTCCTCTTGAGGGAAAATGTTTTTATATTTGGTTTGGGGTTGTTTTAGGGCCAAGAGTTTTGCAAGAGAGAGAGAGAGAAAAACTTACCCACAATTTTTCATAATTTATGTTGTTACAAGAATATATTTAAGGCTTGCTCCGAGTCTTAGCTCCTAGGATGCTTCAAAGTCATTTCATTGACAGCCTGAAACATCTCAAGAGACAACATAAGGAACCGATATTGTCTTTGTTGTGGGGTGGTATCAACCTTTCATATGCTTCTCCTTCTATGACATTCATGAATATGATCTATAATGTGAACAGTTGTGGTTTGTTTAAATTCAAAAGGAATATCCAAACCAATATCATGTTGAATAGGAAGTTGGAAGAAGGACAAGAGGGCTTTGGCGAATGATTCAAAGGTTCTACGAGACCCATATTTCGTGTCCACATACCATTGGGAAGATGGACCAGTGATTGTCTATGGAATAATCATAGACAAATTGAATCTTCCATGAGGTTATTAGAAGATCACCAAATATGGAAATTCATGATGTGATTAGCAAGGTATTCACATGGTTTCCTTTCAAACTTAGGGATGTCTGAAGGTAATTTAATGGAAATTTTAGACCAAGTGGCATCATGCAAGATGGGTTCATTCATGAGTTTGGTCGAATATGGAATGTTTAGGGATGCCAAATATGGCAAGATGGGAGGTGGTCCAACCATGGTGCATGGTGGTTGAGAACTAGTTCCTTGCGAGGAAGGTTGAGAATTCATTCTTTCAGAGGAAGGTTGACCTCCTCCTCCTTGTGAGTGAAGACTAGTAGATGGGTTGTTTGGGATGTTGGTGCCAAGAAAAATAGAACTAAGAAAGGTTGATCCTAAAATTGTTGCACTCACAGGTGTATGGGATGGTTGAGTTGATGTGTTTGCAAAGTTAGGGATACCTCCCAATATTAGCGAGAGGTTTAGTAGGAATCTAGGATGATGAGGATTATGTGGTTCCCCTTTGATTCTGGACTAGCTACAAGTGTGTGTGGATTGTGATGAGAGAAATAAACAAACAAGTGTTTTTTTTTTTGTCTTATCATATCAATATCACTCAAAGATACATGTAATCAATAATAAACATCATACATAAAACAATCAAACAAGAAACATTGTAGGATGGGTAAGTTTTATCCATGTGGGGGAATAAAAAAGTTGAATGTGTCCTAAATATGTAGCGTCCTTCCTCTCAAAATAGCAGTGGTCCTTCCAAAAGAAATTAACAATTGAGAATGAATCCACTGGAAGAGGAACTAGTTAAAGTGTGAATAATTAGTTATAATGAGGGTAAAGGGGGCATATACTAAAATAAAGCTAGCGATATTTCCCAATAGTAGTTCAAAATCTGGCTAAGATGAAATTGCAACCCACAATTGCCACTTGGGTAGAAAAATCGAGATTTGGCCACTAAGTTACCTTAGCCAAGTGCAACATTTAGATTTTTTTCCTAAGAAATGAGTCACAGGTTGGGTAGCCTCTTAAGAATTGGGTGACTCAAGGAGGTACATACAAAACAACTGGACCTTGGCCTTTGACCCTTTATGGGTATCTCTCTGCCTTATGGTGTAAGAAAACTTGACATGGAGGATTTTTGGTTTCCTATTTCATCAACTTCTAAGTTTCCATGTGAAAATGATAACGAGAGATTTTGTGGATGCCTACTCCCGAGATCCTAACTTAGACTACAAACTTATTTTGTTCCCCTCCTATGGAGGTTTAAAGGAGTTTTTAAAGATTGATTTTATGATGAAATAGGTTGGAAGACTAAGGTCATGAACCCGTCTGGTTGATTAAAATGGTGTGTTTTGAGAAAAAAATTGAAGGTGTATTGAGTTGTTTTGATCCTCCCAGGTCACTTGTGTCTGTAGGGAGGAGAGCATACTTCAACTTCCAGTATCCAATGAGAATTTTCATGTGTGTTCAAGTGCTTTTGCGTGCAAGAAGTGTTATGGTGTCAAAACTATTTTTAATAAGTTATAATGAAAGATTTTAATATGTGGAGATCATGTGGTCTGTTACAAATCTTGATTAACTTAACGTACCAAAGATGTTTAGAAAATCCTTGTGTAATTCAAAATCTCGAGATCACTAGCAATGTGGACATATGGGCCCTTAAATGATCCTTTAACTCCCTAAGTTTTTGTCTAATGTAATAAAATTGAAACTTATCCTAGATTGAAAATCATGTGGACATTGGGTACTTATTGATTCTCTTAACTTCCTAGGTTGTTTGATAGCTTTATGAAAAAATTGAAACTATCCTAATTTTGCAAGAATGTGGGAATGTATGAACCCTTTATAACTTTAAGATTGATTTTGTTTATTTCAAAGAAAACCAAGAAGTACCCAAGGGGGATTTGGTCTCTCCTAAATGATGATTTGCTAGAGGGAGATGGAACTTCTTCATCCACCCTTTTTGGATTTCCCGAGATCACTCAAAGGTGTGAGGGAAAGAGCATACTTATGGGTGTCAAAATTGGTTCCTAGTTATGAGCGATTAATGGTTATGAAAGCAAAAAATTAACTAAGAATTCAAATGCTGAAATAGGCCATCCATGTGGCAACAAAATAAAAAGAGTTTTGATTCTTTTTAGTCCTTTTAGTGCCTATGTTAACTAACTATATATGCAAGAAAGAAATCTAAGTGTGATTTTGTTGTTGTACAAAGAGTTGAAAATGAAAATCTAAAGCTACTTGATGAGACCAACTCAAAAATCTTTGCAATAAATGAGAAGAAGGATTTGTTTTGGAATTGGCAGTCACATACAATGCACAGAGTGCACAGATTGTGTAGATTGTGTAGAGGAAATGCGTAGATTGTGTAGGTCTACACATTTGTTCTTTCAACACTCGCGCACACACAGGCCCATGGCAGGAAGGAAAATTCAAATTGAATTATCCTAACCAGAGGCCCAATTGTTGAGTTTGGAAGCTAGGGTAGGCCATTTTTGACACCTACATACAAAAATTAATTAAAAGAAGAGCTCTAAAGGCTTAAATCGGGAGAATTTTGATTCAATCCCCAGTGGAGTCACCAAATTGTTGTGTTGATTTTTCCACTTGGGTGAGAAAAAAACCAACACTTAGGATACCTTATCAAGCCAACAAGATACCATAGTAGATTGTTAGTTGGTTAGTGGGCCAACAAGCAAAGAAAATAAGAAATAAAAGGAAAATATAAAAAATCTAAACATGCATGAATGAACAATACAAAACTAAAAATAGGAACAAGAAATAGCTACCAATGGAAAGGATTTTGATTGATAACACCTTGGAGAAATATAGGGAACTTATGAGTTCCCTCTTCCTCTTTGGGAGGGCCCTTAAGGTCCCCAATATAGAGCTCATTCTCTTCTTACAATGAAATGATAATGGTGAAGAATTACCAACCAAGCTTCTCAAGAGGTGAGAAGAATGGCTCTTGTTATGGATGCTAGAAATCTTCTATGAGAAAGATGGATTCTCAAGGAGAAATTCCAACATCATAACAATACATATAAACTCTTAATTTGTTGCATACCTCAAGCTTGTATTTATAGGACTAATACAAGATTTCACAAAACCAATTTGTAGTGTAAATAGGGGCCCTCATGTGGCTACCTCCCTAGTCCTTAAATGGACCCAAGGCTATATTTCGACCTGGATTTGGGCATATTGTCATGGTCCACCTGAGATGGAAGTGGGTGAGGCTCGACCAAAATCATAAATGCATCATTTCCACATCTACGCAATTTTCTTTGAGGATAGTCGCACTGTGCAATTTGCACAAATTTGGTAGTGATAGCCCATGCAAATTACGTAGAAGTTCCTTTTTGGAGACTACACTAAGAAACTATTTGTATAGTTTTTTTATTTTGTTAATATTGGAGGTATGTTGTTTGGTGTGTTGCATTGGTAATTTCTTTGGCCATCATGTGTATTGTTGTGAGCGGTTTTTCGGTGATAACACAAGGTACACTTTGATGCACATGGCATGACTATAAGGTATAAGGGTATGTGTTTCCTATTTGGGAAGATCAAATCATAAGTTTTCTATATCCATTTTAAATACTCCATAGCAAGCCTTCAATTTTCTTGGCAGTTAACGACTTCATCAAAATAAGGATAGGAACTAGGATGATAAGAGGATATGTGATGCAAGAGCATGATCTCAAAGAAAAAAACATTATTGGATTTGAAGTTGAAGTCAAGTTTACCAAAGAGAGTTGGTTCTCTTAATTGTTTTTTCTGTTTTAATTAAATTTAGAAGTCAAATCGAATAATACAACAAGGGTTTCGAATCCTTCTTTGTAACATAGATAGAAGTTGTTTTGATTTTTAGGCTAGATTGTAGGATCTAGGGTTGAATAAGGTGCTCGATACAATTTTAAAGGATCTGAGAAACCGAATTTGTTTGTATTTAAGCCCATCAAGGCTATTGCATTCGGGGGGGAGGGGGCGATCAGTTGGAATTGGAATAAGGATGAAATTGGAAAATTTATGATTGTCAAATAAAGAGATTAAAAGGTTAGACTGAAATTCTTCATCCCCAAAGTTCATTGTGTGTATATGGTCAATTGATTGCTTCGTGAATCATATATAACTCTGTAAAATTTCCATCAAATTCATCGAGAATGAGACTGTAAGTGCGTTTTGAGATTTCAGACTGAAATATAAGCTCTGTTTCAATTAGAATTTCTTTGTTTAGTACATTAAAACTAGGAGTAATTATATGTTTGAAATCATGTGGTTTAAGAATCAATATAGGGATAAGATTGACGATCATAATCTATTGCGATGAAGGTATATGCACACGGGTTAACATCAAAACCTATACCCATAATTCAAATCCAATATAGTGTTGAGTTGTTTTTAAAATCTGATCTGGAATCAGACGTCCTGTATTCATTGCAAAGGTTATAAAGCATGGTGGTGGACCTGACCTTTGGCGAACCCACAATCTTATAGAATACACCTGTTATTTTTTTGAAATCCGATTGCGGTTTGGAATTTGAATATAACATCATAATATTAAAACCAATCTCAACCGTAGATCTATAGATCTAACGGTTGTTGTAGGTCTGAGGGTTGATTTTATAAGTTTTATTGACATTATCTGCATTAAGTGGTATCGAAGAAGGAAATTTTGATTCATGTAAGTGTATGAAAGGGAGAATTTATTTGTCACCTCTTTCATTGATAGAAGAAGGAGAAATTCAGGATTGTATTAATTCTCAAAAGAATTTATTACATTCTGAAATGGCATTTCAGTTTCGAAGAGGACATAGCAGAGGAGTTCATAGAGAAAGACCGGTTGCAAATGCAAAGGTGATGGAGGAAATGAGAACTTTGTGTGAAGAAGTTGAAGCCAGAAGAAATGTTGGGAGAAGAGATCCTGACGCGAGTGATGTTAGTGAAGATGAGAAAGAGGATAATACAAAAGAAGATGAAGAAGTGATAGAAGAGAATCTTGGACTCAAACTATTAAAAGGAGTTGTGGGAGCTAGTTCAAAGTCCATAACATATATAGTTTCAGTGGAGGCTTAAATCCATAAGAATTGGCTGATTAGATCAATGTATTATACAAACACTTTGATTATGATGAGGTTCCTCATGAAAAGAAGGTGAAATTTGTAGTCACAAATATGAAGGGCCATGATTTGTTATGGTGGGATGGTGTTCAAGAAGAGAGAAAAAGGAATAACAAATTGCCAATTAAAAGTTGGGATAGAATGGTTGCAAAGTTAAAAGGTAAATTCTTAACTAAAGACTATCATCTTTCCTTGTATAGATAGATGCAAAATTTGAGACAGATATTGCTAACTGTTAGAGAGTACACTAAAGAGTTTTATAAGGTGAATATTATAGTTGGTTATACTGAGGATAGCTCAGAGAAGGTAGGAAGGTATATGAATGGTCTCAGATTAGAAATACAAGATGAATTGAGTCTCTTATCACCAAATACAATGGAGGAGGAATACCAATGTGCCTTAAAGGTGGAAGAGAAGCTGAATAGAAGACATAATTTAGGAAAAGGGAAAGGTCAATATTACAGAGGTAAGGGACAACAAGCTGGGAAGAATAAGTTTTCAGCTCAAAAGGAAGAAGTTGATACATCAAATCAGCAAGAACAATCCTCAAGAGGAAGAGGAAGATAATTTAGAGGAAGAATATATTTTTAGAGAGGTCGAGGAAGAGGTAGAGGATATGAGGCTAGATGTTACACATGCGGTAAGATAGGCCATATGTCATGGGATTTTCCAGAGAATGTTGCAAGACAAGGAAATGTCTAGATTGCACAAGATGAAAATGAACCAAGAGTACTAGAGGATAAAGCTAAAGTTCCAGAGGTAGGAGAAGCCTTATTGATGAGGATAACTTTACTGGAATCAAACAACGAAGTGCATGAACCAACACAAAGGAAAAATCTATTCAGAACAATGTGCAAATCAAAAGGTAAGTGTTGTAAATTGATTATTGATAATGGTAGCACTGATAATTTGGTTTTGGTGGAAATAGTTGAGAAGTTAGGATTGCAAAAGGAGATTTATCCTACACCATATAAATTTTCTTGGTTGAAAAAGGGGCATAAAGTATTGGTTAATGAACAACGCATAGTTGATTTCTAGATTGGAAATTATAAGGATTAGATTTGATGTGATGTCATTCTGATGGATGTTTGTCATGTGTTGTTGGGAAGACCATGGAAATATGACATAAATGTGGTGTACACTGGAAGAGATAATACCTTTAAATTTGAGAAGGAAGGAAGAAGGAATACTCTTATTCCTCTTAAGGATGAAAGAGAAGAGGATCAGACAAGTCCAAAAATATTGTTGGTTACAGAAAAGGAATTTATGAAGCATGTGCAAGATGAACAGGTAAGTTTTGTTGTTTTTGGAAAACCTAAGACTGTTTTAACCAACACAAGAATAGATGACTTGCCTATTTAAGTTCATAAATTGTTAGAGTATGTGGATATTGTAATTGATGATTTGCCTAATGAATTACCACCTGTTAGAAGTATTAACCATCATATAGACCTGATTCATGGAGCCAGTTTGCCAAACAAAGCATCTTACAGAATGACTCCAGCAGAAAATGAAGAGATTGGCAAACAAGTGCAAGAACTATTGAACAAGGGACTGGTCAGAGAAAGATTGAGTCCATGTGTTGTACCTACAGTGTTGAGTCTAAATAAAGGAGAAGAGTGGAGAATGTGCACAGATTATAGAGCCATAAATAAAATCACCATCAGGTATCATTTTCCTTTACCCAGAATGGATGATTTGATGGGTTGTTTAAGTGGTGCCAAATATTTTTCAAAGATAGATTTGAAAAGTGGATATCATCAAATTAGAATGAGGGAAGGTGATGAATGGGAAATAACCTTCAGGACAAACAATGGATTGTATGAGTGGTTGGTTATGCCTTTTGGTTTAACTAATGCACCCAGTACTTTCATGAGACTTATGAATGAAGTACTTAAGGAATTCACAGGGAAAGTTGTCATTGTTTATTTAGATGATATTATTGTTTTTAGTAAAACCAGAAAAGAACATGTTAGGCACTTGAATTCGGTTCTAAAGAAACTACATCAAGAGAAACTCTTAATAAACTTGAAGAAATGTTTCTTTATGAAAACAAAATTGGTTTATTTAGGATTTGTGGTTTCACAAGAAGGATTAAAGATGGATCTAGAGAAAGTGAAATCAATTAAAGAGTGGCCATCTCCAAGAAACGTATTTGAAGTTAGAAGTTTTCATGGGTTGTCAAGTTTCTATAGGAAATTTATAAGAAACTTTAGTGGTATTTGTGCTCTAATCCTAGAAACTATGAAGAAAGAAAAACAACCATTTAGCTAGACAGAGGCAATAGAAAAATGATTCAAACTACTGAAGAAAAAGATTACTTAGAGACCTATCTTAGCTCTCCCAAATTTCAACAAAATATTTGCAGTTAGATGTGATTCCAGTGGGACAATCGTTGGAGGCATTTTGAGTCAAGATGACAGGCCAATTGCATATTCCAGTGAGAAATGGAATGAGGAAAAACATAAATACTCCACTTATGATAAATAATTCTATGCAATAATACAAGATTTGAAGAAATGGAGGCATTACCTCATGCCTAAAGATCTTGTTTTATATTCTGACAATCATGCTTTGCAGTTCATAACTAAGAAAGAGAAATTAAATCAAAAACATGCTAAATGGGTAGAATTCATGCAGAATTTTACTTTTGTATTAAAACATATTAGTGGAATCTATAACAAGGTTGCAAATGTTTTGAGAAGAAGGTGTCTGGTTTTGCAGGAGTTCCAAGTGAGTGTTCTTGGATTAGAACATCTCAAAGATATGTACCCTAAAGATGCATATTTTAAGGAAGCATATGAAGCATGTCAGAATCCAGTTTTGAGAGATAAAAATTCATGGATGGATTTCACGCTGCAAGAAGGATTGTTGTTCAAAGGAATTAAATTTTGCATTCCAAAATGTTCAATGAGGGAGAATTTATTGCAGGAAAAGAACAGTGGAGGACTTGTTGGTCATTTTGGCAATGACAAAACTTATTCTCAGTTGAGTAATTTTTATCATTGGCCAAGAATGAGGATTGATGTTTAGAAATTTGTGGGAAGATGAAAAATTTGTCAACATTCAAAAGGTAGACACCAGAACATGGGCTTATATCAACCACTACCAATTCCAGAAAGACCTTGGGATGATGTGAGTATGGATTTTGTTTTGGGATTGCCAAGAAATCAAAGAGGAAATGATTCCATTTTTGTTGTGGTAGATAGATTTTCTAAAATAGTTCATTTTATACCCTGTTATAAAACTAGTGATGCAACTTATATTGCAACTCTGTTTTTTAAAGAAGTAGTAAGACTACATGGTCTTCCTATTAGTATTGTTTCAAACAAAGATACTATGTTTGTTGGACACTTCTGGAGGACACTGTGGAATAAATTGGGGACAAATCTTAACTTTAGTTCAACCTACCATCCTCAAACAGATGGTCAAAATGAAGTTACAAACATAAGTTTGGGTAATATATTGAGAAGGTTGGTAAGTGAACATCCTAATCAGTGGGATTTAGATTTACCACAAGTTGAATTTGCTTATAATGACTCACACAACATAAGTACAGGGTTAAGTCCTTTTAAGATTGTCTATGGAGTGAACCCAAGAGGAGTGTTTGAGCTCAAAGATTTGGGACAGATGGAGAAGATAAGCGTAAATGTGGAATATTTTTCTTCAAATATGCAAATGTGGCATGAAAAAGTTAAAGAACAGTTACATGAAAATAGTTTCATGTACAAACAGAAAGCAGATTTGAAGAGAAGGGGATTTTTTTTAAAGAAGGAGATTTAGTATTGGCACGTTTGAGGAAAGAAAGATTTCCTAGAGGAACATATAAAAAACTTAAGGTTAAAAAGATTGGGCCTTGCAAGATTTTGAGAAATTTTTCAGCCAATGCTTATGAGATTGAACTTCTAGAAGACATGGGAATCTCTCCCATATTTAATGTAGCAGATTTTTATTCATATGTGGAACCTAAAGAAGAGCAGTTAGCAAATGATTTGGACAAAGACACAGGACAACAATTAAATTGGCAAAAACAAATTCATACAGAGAAGAAGTTGTATATGGAAATAATTTTGGATACCAGAGTGTTGAAGAAGATGAGAGGGAAAGAGTACTATGAGTACTTGGTGAAGTGGAAGGATCATCCACTGGAAGATGCTACTTGGGTAACTGTTGCACTCATACAAAAAAGTGGCAGTACTATAGAAGAACTCATGAACATGAGTTCATGAATTTTTCTGACCTGAGGAGTTTGATGCCAGAGCATGAGCTCAAAGAAAAAAAAATCATCGTATTTGAAGTCGAATTAAAGTTTACCAAAGAGAGTTGGTTCTCTTATTTTTTTTTTTGTTCTAATTAAATTTAGAAGTCAAAATGAATAATACAACAAGGGTTTCAAATCCTTCTTTGTAACAGAGATATAAGTTGTTTTTTATTTTTAGGATAGATTGTAGGATCTAGGGTTGAATAAGGTGCTCGATACAATTTTAGTGGATCTGAGAAACAAAATTTGTTTGTATTTAAGCCCATCGAGGCTATTGCATCAGGGGGGGATCAGCTGGAATTGGAATAAGGACGAAATTGGCAAATGTTTTATTGTCAAATAAAGAGATTAAAAGGTTAGACTGAAATTCTTCATCCCCAAAGTTCATTGTGTGTATATGATCAATTGATTGCTTCGTGAATCATATATAACTATGCAAAATTTCCATCAAATTCTTCGAGAATGAGATTGTAAGTGCATTTTGAGATTTTAGTCTAAAATATAAGCTCTGTTTCAATTATAATTTCTTTGTTTAGTATAGTAAAACCATGAGTAATTATATGTTTGAAATCTTGTGGTTTAAGAATTGATCTAGGGCTAAGATCGACAATCATAATCTATTGTAGTGAAGGTATATGCACACGCCATGACCCATACCCATAATTCAAATCCAATATAGTGTTGAGTTGTGTTTAAAATCTGATTTGGAATCAGATGGTCTGTATTCATTGCAAAGGTTATAAAGTGCGGTGGTGGACCCAACCTTTGGCGGACCCACAATATTATAGAATACACATGTTATTTGTTTGAAATCCGATTATGGTTTGGAATTTGAATATTACATCATAATATTAAAACCAATCTCAACCATAGATTTGTAGATCTAATGGTTTTTGTAGGCCTAAGGGTCGATTTTATGAGTTTTATTGGCATTCTCTGCATTAATATGAATCATCCTCTACCCTCTTCCCTTAAAATATATTACATATTTTTTCCTTGTTTTCGGTGCTCTCTTGATATCCACTAATTTTCTTAGTTCCAAGTTTTCTTCTTCTTTTGGAACCTTGACAAATGTTATGCTCAATTGTGAGCTTCCTTCAATCTTCTCCTTTGCATCTGATAAAACTAGGGTTTTCTCATCATGTTTAGCATATTTGCAGTGGTTTGAGAGCTTTGTTGAGTAAACACAAGCTCACTATACTTGCTCTCATTTTCTTTGTTGTTGACAATTCCATGTTTATGAATAATGCTTGTATTTTGATCATCATATGTTGAAGGAGAGTATGGTATTTATGATGGTAGTGTGTGATTTGTAACATGGAGGGTCCCATAAAGAAACATGTCAATTACATTACACCATTGTAGAATGTCTAGGCTTTCAGCTCAACACACTTCTAGATTTTATATTTAGAACCATTGTTCACATTTACATATAAAGAAATTATCATTAATTTGTTTGAATTTTATTCAAACCTTAAAATCATAAATGCACATTGTGAATTGTTCTAATATTACAAGCATCACTTCATTGTAATTGAATTGAATTATTGAATTATGGTCCACATGAATAATATACTTTTTCATAATATATTGCCTTGTAACACAGTGAGTAATTTGAAGTTTGATTAAACTTCACTAGCATAACAAAAATATATGATGATAGTTTTTCTATTAGTTCCAATCGAATGATAAGAAGTGTAAAAGTCATGAGTTCTCCCAATATTGTATACATTTTACTATAGAGTTGAAAGTCCGGTGTCATAGGTGGAGGCCCAAAGTTCAACTCTCACAATAATTCCAGCTTAAGAAGCATAGGTCTATAAACGATGACTTCAATACTGGGTGATACAATTGAGGTCAAATATTTGATGTTGCAAATAATCTACTTCCTATAGTTACTATAATAAAACTGAATACTTTATATTTCTAGACCAAACTAGATTGAGGTCAAATATTTGATGTTGCAAATAATCTACTTCCTATAGTTACGATAATATAACTGAATACTTTATGTTTCTTATAGTTACTATAATAAAATTGAAGACAAACCCTAATTAACATATAGTTGTCCATATAAATTTTCAGTATAGTAGGTATGAGTTTACAACATAGTAGGTATGCCAAAGATGCAACAAACCCTGATTACTTGACAGAAGTAGGTATTACTTTAAATGATAATACATATGATTTTACACCAATGACTATTTTAAATAGATAGAACACTTGTAGGTATGAATTATTTAAATCTGTATTAAATAGGTCGGTTTTAGAAGGGCGCTGTCTAACTATTCTACTAACTGATTTTTTTAGTTAGAATGTGGCAATATAAATATGCTCGAAGTCACTATTTTTTGTTGTTTAAAATTCAATTTTGAATGTAGAAATGTAACACCTGTCCACAGGATGTTAAACAATTAACTATTTATTTAAATACTTACACATTAACAACTTTTTTTTAGCATCATTTCATTGATTTTTGTTTGCACATTTCTTCTACATCTTCTCAATGATAAATCTATTAACATGATGAAATAAGTAGTAGGCTAACCTTAAGATTTAAGAACTTAAAACATAAGTATACCCAAAATATCAATATCAAAATATCACTGAAAAATACATCTTCCTTAGTTTGTAGAAGCTCATCAGTTGTAGTGTAGTTCTGGGCGCTTCCAAGTATTCTTTTCCCGCTTGCCCAGAGTGAAACAACGGAATCCTCCCTGCCA
>SNQJ01S0072650.1:105191-126510 GCA_010110895.2 Picea sitchensis
AAGCTACGATTTTGATGAATATGGGTCTGGTAGAAGTTATCATTGTTGTTTGATTTTGATAGATACAGGTCTGGTAGGAGTTGTTGTTTTGATTTTCAACATATAGTTGTCGCTTTTAGATTGTCGTCCATTGAAACAACCGTTGCTGGTAAGGTAGCATGGGGTTTGGGAACTAGGAGAGAAGCCTAAGTATCCATATTGCATAAGCTGACAGATTGATAGCAATAACTACCAATTAAGAATACTAAGCTACATGGGTATTTGAGTCCGGGAAGGTTCTTGTCTAGGGTGAGCCACCAAGGTGTATGGGTCCACTCATTTTAGTAGAGATTAGTGAATTGGAGTTGAAGTGAATGTGACCCAATTTCCAGCCAGGCATTTGTGTTCACACTTTTTTTTTTTTTTTTTAAATGAGCCAAGTCACCAGTCTTGAGGCACACAATTTTATTTTATCTTTTTCTTTAACATTTCAGCGAACAGTGAGTGACAATATGGATGGTGCAAAATTTTCGCTTGGTAATCTGAACATGGTAACCAATATTATGCTTGAGAGTAACGTGTATTCTTGAGTAACTAATACCCGTGAAGCTCTATGCTTCTTTTATTCTCCTTCCTCTCGGCTATGGAAGAAGTTGGCCTGGGTGCAAGGGCAGGTTATCAAAGATAAACAATAGCGGTAAGTACAATAAGTTTGAACTACTCGCTTTACTTTAGAGTAGCAAACCCTTTGCTGCACTAAGGCAATAGCTGTAGTCTTTCTGTTGTTGCCGTAGTTGTGTCCTACATGCACTAACTAAGAACTACCTTGCATTTTGTTGCCCTAGTTATTTCTCCTACGGATAAAAGAAACACGGAAAAGACAAGTTACCAGGCATGGGATAAGATTCAGGGACTAGGGACTTGCCACTAGTCACATGCCTAAAGTAAAGTGGGACTCCAAGCTAGAGTCTCTATAGTATTAGAATGAGTAACTTCAGTGCCAGTGCTATAGACAAAATTATCATAGTCGTTATAATTCATATAGAACGGCAAGTTCCCTTTCCTCCCGTTCCAAGCTTTCTTTCTTAGTTCTTTTCTCTAGGGAAAAAAATCAATTATATATTTCTAACGGGTAAGTTAAAGCCTGGTTCTTTTTCCCTTTCCTACTGTGAGAGGGTGAGAAATTCTCTTTATTTAAACTAATTAGATTTTGTTGTTTCCTACAACAACAAGATTTACTTGAACTCTTATTTAATATAAAAATATAAGTTATTAAAAAAACCATTACAATAAAATTATAAATTTTAAACAAACACATTAACAAAAATAAACATACAAATTCATCATAATAAACAAAAATGAATTAATATATTTATTAAAATACAAAACTTAAAACAGCACATTAAATAAATATATGTACATTTAGATTACACACACATTAATTCGGTCATAAACAATTTAAATTCAACATAAAGATATAGACAAATAAACATTGTGAAAATCAATTATATTTTTGTAAACATAAGCAAATTTTATTATAAATTTTACAATAATAAATAATAAAAGAAATAAATATATACATAAACATGTTTATATATATCATATTTAATGGCATGTTTATTGATAAGTTTAATTAAATTATTTAGGGTATGGTTTTTAATTAAAAACAAAATATATATGTAAATTTCTTTATGCTCTAAAATTGTATTATGATAAGGTTCAATTGTTTCATTATTACTTTGAACTACATATACCATATATTTATTATAATTTGAATCTCTACAAGGTGAGCATAAGCTAAGGCATAAGCTATTTAGATTTTTTCAAAATTTTTGTTTTATTAATATTTATTTTAATTTTTTTATTTTTAAAGTATATATATATATATATATATATATATATATATATATATATATATTCTTTTAATTTTACTTTTATTTGTATTTTAGAAATTGTTTTACTTAAAATGTATTCATTTTTGTTTAGGTTCGTACTGAAGACACTTTTTTTTTTAACTTTTAGGTCATGGTTTGAAGAAATATTGTGATTTGGGGAAGATGAATGGGGACCTTAATGGTGAGTATATCTTTTTTGATTGAGAGTCGTTTTAAGATTCTAGTTACAAAAGGATATTGGTTTTCAAGGCCATCATTTCAAAAATGTGAATTTTTCCTAAAGAAAGGTGGCTTTTCTAATTCAAGGATTGACCCTTTAAGATTCTAGATGCAATGGTATTGATTGTTAAGTCTATGGTTTCAATGAAGTTGTAATTTTAACCTTGGAAAAAATGGTTGTATTTCCATTGGTGTATGTTTTTCACTTCAAAGGGGTGTTGTAAGTTTTGTTGCTTGTACTGGGTTGTTAACATGATTTTAAAATGTGATGGTGCCTTTTTCTTCCCACAGGGCACTTTCTAACACCACTTTTGGAGAACAAGATAAACAATTATTAAATGTGACATCTAAAACTTGAATTCTAGAGAGTTCTCATAAAACTATGCTCTTTTCTTTGATCCCTAAGTGTTGGGTTACTCTATCTCTGTTCCTTTATAGCTCTTATTGAAAATCGTTTTTCCTAGAGAGTTCTCATAAAACTATGCTCTTTTCTTTGATCCCTAAGTGTTGGGTTACTCTATCTCTGTTCCTTTATAGCTCTTATTGAAAATCGTTTTTCTAACACTCTATCTATTCTCCTTGTAGTTGTCCTTTGATTTTACTTGTGTCTTATTAGAAATTTAGTCTCATCTTTTTATTAGATAGTCCTAGTTAACCTCTAGAAATTCCACACTTCTTGTTCAACTAAGGTTTGAACCTTAGATTACTTAGAAATTATGGCTCTGTGCATTTTAACATATTCCCACAATTACCTCCATTATCAGTTCACACAACATTTTGGTCTTTTCAGTCATTTTTTATTTTTCAATTGGGTAGCTTGAAGAGATCTCATTCCTTCTTTTCCTCTTAAAATATTGGCATCAATTGAAATTTAATTGATGGTTTCTTCTTATGTTGATTTGATTTGAGCTTCCTTCTTTTTTCTTTCCTAACTAGCTTACCATGCCATCTCATGATCACTACATTCATGCTAACTCTTTGTTACTTCCCCCCCAAGTTGAGGTTTCAATTTCCACATTGATATGATTTGGGTGATGGGATAATGTTGGTGTAGTATTAGGAATATTTGAGTGTTAGATTATATGTGACATGTGAGTCTATGTAACCATGATTGCAAAAACTACAATCGAAGTGACATACCTACATTTTGATGTTTAATTTTGAATGTTATTTTATTATGGTCATCCTTTGCATGACATGATGTTGGAACCATTGTTGGGGAAGTTTCTAACCACATATCTTACAGGTTAACTTTAATATCAAATTAGTAATTACAAAGAACCTTTCCGTAATTTGAATTACACTCTACTTTTTAGGAGGGAGGTCTTGATTGGGTAATCACAACCAATTGTCAAATCGGGCCAAGGGACTAGGTGACCATGTGAAAGGAGGTCTCGATTTGAAATTGGGTGTAGAAAAGGTTTTTGAATGACTTAATCAAGTTTGAAAGTAAATAAAAGAGAATTCAACATAAAGTTAGAGTAAAAAGAGTTTCAACAAGCATGGGGAGAAGAGGGGGAATCAAATAGTTTGCTAAGAGGACCCTATTTGTAGATCAAGCCTCTCTACACATAAGTTGGAGGAGGAAATCCCTAAATGTTATTTACAAATTGAGACAATCAAAATGGAAAGTGTATGGAAAGAGGGACTTATTTGGATATCAGAGCTGATCAGAAAATTAGATTGATGATGATTAAGGGAAAGATTTCAAAGTTTAGGAGGAGTTTCCAAAGTTTGAACACTAGTTCAATGTTCAAACAAAGGATTCAAAATATTCAAAAAATTCAAAGCAAGTCCAAGGTTTCTAAAAGTAAAAAGAAAAAAAAAAAAAATTGAACTCGAAAAAGAAAGGCTCAAGAAAGAAGAGAGAAAATGTGAACTCAAGCTTCAAAAGAAAACTCGAATTCAAAGTTAAATAACCAAGGCCCTAATTTGGAAATAGGGGCTAATTTGTAGATCAAGAGAAAACTCAATAGATGGAAGTAAATATGGAGCATGATTTGAGTATTGGGATGATTTAAAAATCAAGAGGCAAGTCAGATGACTCATGAAAGAGGGGGGACAATTTGAGAATCGGGCCCAGTTTGGAAATTGGGGTTGAATAGATTAAAAACAAAATCAATCAAGGAAAAAAATTAAGGAAAGAGACCAAAAATCAATTCTTATTTTCCTTTTCTTTTGTGTGTAATGCATCGAAAAGAACACCATTCATATAAAAAATAGAAAAAAAATTGGATTCAAATCTTTCAGAGATTCATATTAAATTATAAAAAATAAGTATCAATTTAAATAAACTATTGTATTAAATAAAAGGAATGTGTTAATGATCAAATAATTTTCTAAGTGTTAGATAGTGTAATGATGATTTCATTAATGTATCAATTAATAATGTAATAAAGTGAAAATAAGTCATATGTCATAAATGACATTTATGTTAAATGTAATTATGAAATTAGGTGAACATTTCCTAAGGAGAATAACATAATTTTCTAGATATATATACAAGACCACCTAATAATGTTTGCTGGTGAATTTCCCCCTCTTGTATCTGGTATGCAAGCAGAAAGACATCGACCAATCATCAACATTGAGCTTATCGATGATGATCTTCTTTCCCTTGCCGACACAGACCCTGTCAGCTAGACGCCTTCATATTGAAGCCTCCCTTGTTCTCCTCCATCTCAAATCTTTCTCATTGTGGTCGTTAGTAGGGTTCCTATCATTTCCAATAACTAATCTTTCCATGCATGAATGGATATCTAATGAGTTATAATATACCTTGATTAATTTACATTATGTTGCAGTCGTGATTAAGTTTGTGTGTGTTTCCAGTAGATTTCATTACACATACCATGACAACGTGAACATTTTGTGCCTTCTTGATTTTATGACTAACCTTGATCATGAAAGCGTTGTTTATCATTAGGTGGGTTAATTGCAACATCTACAGGGCACAAGTTGGATTTGAATTGCATCTTAGAGAAGAATCCGTAGTCTTTTCGCATACTCAGTGGCAACTGCTCCAAACATTAGTTGGTTGTTTTCACGGGATAGTATTCTTCAACCACTGGCATGTGAATTTAGTTATAATATATGGATTAAGAACCTATATAACAAAAATGTTGTAGGAAGTGATGAAACTAAATATGGGAAAATCAATAGCGATAACATGGTTCGATCTTTCATTGAAAAAATTATTTCCTCGCAATTTTGGGTACTGGGAAAAGTGGATTTTCCACTCCTGAAATAGGCTATATGTATGTTTTACGAGATTATGATTCCAAGCCACTAAGGGAATCAAAATACGAGGTTTAGAAGTGTTCGAAAGATCACCAAGTATTTCCCATCAAGCAAGCCTCCTTAACCATGACCTTCATTAAATATGAATCTACTCAAATGATTGAATGAAGTTTCAAGGTCTTTCACTAGAATCCCCTCCTTGTTCTCTCTGTGTTGCAAAAAATGATGCCTCAATCGAACATTGTATGAGAAAGTTATGGAATTTTGAACTCAAGCTCTTGTTCTTTCCTACTGATAAAAAGGAGACTTAAATTTTTACTTTTTTTTCTTTCTACATAGGAGAGTTCATGCTTGAATTGTCGGTATAAAGGAGAGTTTGTGCTCATCGTGTCGATACAGGAGAGATTCCATTTTTAAATTGTCGGAACAAAGGAGAGTTAGTGTTTAACTTACTGACATGAAGGAGAGTGCATGATCATTGTGTCGATACAGAGGAGAGTTCATGCTCATTGTGTCGATATAGAGGAGAGTTCATGCTTAAATTGCTGGGATATATGAGAGTTCATGATTAACTTGCCTACATGGAGGAGAGTTTGTGCTTAACTTGTCGGTACATAGGAGAGTTATTTCTTAACTTGTTGGTACAAAGGAGATCTTGTGCTTAACTTGCCGACATGAAGGAGATTATGTGCTCATCGTGTTGATACAGAAGAGAGTTCATTCTTAACTTTCCAGTACAAAGGAGAGTTCACACTTAAATTGTCAGTACATAGGAGAGTTCATGCTTAAATTTTCGACATGGAGGAGAGCTTGTGCTTAACTTATCAACAAGAAGGAGAGTTAATGTTCATCATGTCGATACAAAGGAGACTTCATGCTTAATATGTCGGTACAGAGGAAATTTCACACTTATATTGTCAACATGGAGTCAATTTCATGCTTAAATTCCTGATATAAAGGAGAGTTTGTGCTTAACTTGTCGGTACAAAGGAGATTTTGTGCTTGACTTGCTAACACAAGAGTAAGACCTTGCAAAATTTCTTTTCGTATTTTGGTCATAAATTTTGACTCTGATACTCATTTCATGCAGTTCTTATACTATTGGAAAGATTATTCGAAGATCTACAAATTCACAGTTATATGATTTCAAATATTCCTCAACAATTGTTCACATTTTTATGATTAAGATTTGGAATATTCGTTAAAGCTCCAGAGAACATAGTACTTCAACAAGAGTAGAGGAACTAGGAACTGAATTCAGGAAAGAAGATATGAACTCTCACTTAGCTAATGTTTCAATTATATAGGTTAAAATGTGTGGTTTTGAAAGTTTATTTCGATATTATTTTATGGTCACTCATCTATTGTGTGTTGAATGGTGCTAGGTACCAAGTCTATAGGAAGATCATAATAAGCAATCTGGATAGGTAGCTTGTGAAGGAAGTAGACCATGAAGGCACAACCACTACACATCAAGGAAATCTACTGATATGCAGCAGTACCATCAAAAATATGATCTACTTCCAAATATGATGATATAGCAACAACAATAGTTGTCACGAAAGGAAGGGAGTATTGAAAGGGAATCAAATTCAAATGGATGAAGAAAAATTATGAATCCCATGACTGTCAAATTTCAAACTTATAGGGAGAAGAGTTTCTCAATGGCTAGACCAATCATCATGGTGGGTGAGGTGCACTATGGACAAAATCTATGATGGTTATCTAGCACTAAAATACAAATTCAAAATGTAACTACATATTATATTTTAAATTACAAACATTTCTATTGTCTTTGTTCTCTCATCATTACAACAAAGATAAAGATAAAAATTTGTAAAGGAAAGGTCATGGGGGGGAAGGTGCAAGGAAAAGGGTCAATTTTGACTTCAATAAATATGGGGATTGTATCCGAGTAAAGGAATTTGTCTCATTCAGTTTTCATGTACTATTACTAAAACTTTTAATGAGGAAAAGTTTGTTTGGACAAGCTATTTTCTAAAGAACTCTAATTCTTGTGTTGGAAGTATTGTGGACTATTACTTTGTGTTTTTCTCAGCACTCAAGTTGTGTAATAATGTACTTCATATTGTATACTATTCTCATGTATGTTAGATGCATTCTTATTCATGTTCTTCAGGGAATATTTGTCTAAATTTGTGGGAATAGAATTGTAAATGATTGTTTAAATGCTAGACTATTATGTGTTTGGAGTTATTTACTCATATTCGTGTTTCCATTCTATGTGAACTATTTATCGTGCCATTGACATGAGAATGTTTGGTTCTATGTTTGATTTCTAGTTTCCTTTTCTGTCTCGACACATGTATCTTAGATTAGTTGCATTTCATTCTTTAGATTAAAAACCTTCATCGGTTTGTTGATGTTTTGGTAGCTACGGGGGGAACTTTCCTCTAGAAGACCTTTCTTAGATGAAGAGAATATTCTTGAAGTCTAGGAAGACAATTAAACAACAAGAAGAATACCCAGAAGAGAAGCCATCCCACACAAAAAAGAATAAAGTAAAAATAAGATTCCCAGAGGAGAAGTCGGCCCAGGCAGTTGACTTGAAGACTATAAATAGGGAGGACATCTAACTTATTTGGATACACTCACAACACACTCTCTCACTAAGGAAAAAGTGTGCAATTCTGAGGAATAAGGGGAGACGTAGAGTTGGGGTCTTTGGTTATTCTTGGTGGCTACTTTATCTTGTGTGTTATCTCTCTAAGGAGGTGTGTTATTCTTGTAGTGTGTTGTTGTTGCAACTGTGATCACTAGAGGTGTGATAGCCTAGTGCTAGGGTTTATAAATTGTTTGTGGAACTTGAGAGATAGTGAATGGCTGGAATTTGTGAACATAATCTATCTAATAAAGGTTGCTAGGTTTTTCCTCCATTTGGGATTTCCCCGAGATAAATCTCTTGTGTTCTTTTTGTCTCTTGTTTATGTTGCTACTACTCAGTACATGATATATATGTTAATGGTAATGAAGTAAAATAACACCGGTAACTCTGATGCTCTGTAAATAAAGAAAATCTAAGACGGTATTAGAGTTGGTTACCTTCATTTGACCACTGGAAGGAAGATCACTGCAACAGCACCTTACAGTTGCAATACTTTGTAAAGATCATTGAGCACTATCCTAAGGAAATTGGGGATAATTATTTCATGGAGCAGTGCATCGTACCATAGTGCACCCCTTGAAACCCTAAGCATGTAGTTTGGTGAAGTTTGAAAAATTGAGGCTTTTCAGTGCTAGGGTTTCTACCAATGAAAAATGTCAACCAACATGAGATTTGAAGATAGATTGGATGGAGAAGACAACTTTAGATCTTGGAAGCACAGAGTTCTCCTCATTCTAGAAGAGAATGAGTTATTGGATCATATCAATTATATGCTTCTGGAACTCGAAAAAGAAGACACCAAAGAAATGTTCAAGAAGAATGAGGTCAAGGCTAAGTGGATCTTGACAGACTCAATAAAGGATCATCTGATACCTAATGTATCAGAAATGAAGACATAGAAGGAAATTTTTGATATTGTAACTAGACTTTATGAAATTAATAATACCAATCAAAAGCTTACTCTAAGGCATCAACTCAGAAACATGAAAATGAACAAGTCAGGAGTAATAGCCAACTATTTCACGAGGATCTCACAAATCAAGGACCAGTTAGTATTCATTGGAGATCCAGTTGAAGACATTGAACTCGTGACTACTACACTCAATGGATTTCCCTCCTCTTGGGATCCATTTGTTCAAGGGATTTGCACCAGAAGAAAATTTCCCAACTTCAACAAGCTATTGGAAGATTGCACCCAAGAGGAATCCAGGTTGATATCCAAATCACAAAATACTAATGATGATGAAAATCAATCACTTTCTACCTAAGTGAAGAAGAGAAATGAAAGGAAAGAAGGAAGCCAGAAAAATTCTAAGAAACCATGCCTCTAAATTCCCTCATAAACATGAAAATGGAAAGAAGAAGAAGCACCATGCACATACAATAGAAGTTGAAGAGCACAAGAATGAAGAGTTTGTTTAGAAGATAAATGATTTAGGATAGATTTTTTGGATGGCCAAGTTCTTCTATGGCCCAAAAGTTCAAGCAATGATAAAGCTATTGTGATTGGTGTCCGAGAGGGAGGACTATACAAATTGAAGGGACACCAAGAACAAGCCCATGTACACAATAGTGTTAGTTGAAGTGAGCTATGGCACCAAAGAATTTCCCACATAAACTATAGAGCACTACCTATATTTGAAAATATGGTTACAAGTCTACCTGACATTCCGGTAGAACATTATGGAGTATGCAAAGGTTGTGCACTTGGCAGGAATGTCAAGGGAAGATTTACTAGCAGTGACAATAGGTACAAGGGTATCTTGGATATCATACATGATGATGTATATGGATAGATGACGGTGCCATCCATAGGCAACTTTATATACTATGTCTTATTCATATATGACTACTCTCGAAAGACATGGATCTACTTCTTGAAAAACAAATATGACGTCTTCAACAAGTTTTTGGAATTCAAGGCTTTAGTTGAAAATATCTCTGAAAGGAAGATTAAAGTCTTGATATTTGATAATGGAGGTGAGTACACCTAAAAGGAGTTTAAATACTTTTGCAGAGAAACATGGATTAAGAGGGAGATAACAACTCCCTACAACCCCCAACAGAATGGGGTTGTAGAAAGAAAGAACAGATTTATTGTTGAAGCGACGAAAGTGAATATCCATGACTAGGGCCTACCCATGCACTTATGGGAAGAAGCTTCTAGTGAAATTGTGTATGTCCAGAATAGAAGTCCTCACAAGATACTAGGGAACAATACACCTGAAGAGGTGTTCACTGGAAAGAAACTAGAAACCAATCACTTGAGTAATTTTGGTTTTCCAGTATTTATACATGTTCCAAAGGAGAAGAGAACAAATATGGAACCTTTAGGAAAGAAGGGCGCATTCGTTGGATATAATGAGAATTCGAAGGATTAAATAATATACATTCTTAGGAAGAGACAAATTGAGATCATTCGTGTTGTAACATTTGATGAAGATGAAGCCTTCAAAAGATCAAGGGAGTCTCACATGGATGAGGACCAAGAGGAGAAGGAAGCAATCGTGGAAGACTCTACACAAGAAGAACCCATTACATAAGTTCATAATGAGATGGTAGAGTTAGAGAGACCTGTAGATCCACCCAGAGAAGTTGTAGTCAATATGAAGAGACCATCTTGGCTTCAGATCAACTTGTAGGAAGCTGAAGGACATGCATCTCCCAAATGTATCTTTTAAAGAGAGAAAGAGACCACATAAGTTTTCCATATATGTGGAAGTGATGAAAAACATCATTGATTTAGATCCTTCCACCTTTGAAGAAGTTGTTAAGAAGCATGAATGGAAGGATTCCATGATGGAGGAGTATTAGTCCATCATGAAGAATGATGTGTGGGAGGTGGTTCTGAGACTAGAAGGGAAGTTAGTAGTGACTTCCAAATGGATATACAAGATCAATCATGCTACAGATGACAACATAGGGAAGTACAAGGAAATATTTGAGGCTATAGGATTCTCCCAGAGAGAGGGAGAAGACTATGATGAGACATTTTCTCCTATAGAAAAGTACACTTTCATCAGATCAATTATTGCGATTAACTCCGCAATGCGATGGAAATTACACCAGATGGATGTCAAGAATGCTTTATTGAATGGTGTAATAGAGGAATAAGTGTACATAGAGCATCCATAAGGTTTTTTAATCCATGGGAAGGAGTCCCATGTTTACATATTCAATAAGACCTTGTACAGATTGAAGAAGGTACCCATACAGATTGAGGAAGGTACCCATGGCATGGTATGCCAGGATAGATAGCTACCTGATGATGTTAGGATTTACTGAGAGTGATGTGGATCCCAACCTTTACGGTAAGGTTGAGAGTGAATGTCCATTGATATTGGTTTTATACGTGGATTACCTGGTTCTGACAGGAGATGAGAAGCTCATAGTTGGGTGTAAGAGGGAGCTCACCTTAGAGTTCGAGATGAAGGATCTAGGTCTGGTGCATTACTTCTTGGGATTGGAGGTGTGGTAGAGATCAGATGAGATTTTCCTTAGCCAAGGAAAATATATTGTTGAGATCCCATAGAGATTCAGGATGATGGAATGCAGGTCCATGTCCACACCCATGATGATAAATTTGAAGCTACTGAGTTATTCATATTCAAATTTGGTGGATCCCAGATGTACAAACAACTGATTGGATCCTTGATGTACCTGGTTAACACCATGTCGGACATATGTTTTGTAGTGAATTCCTTAAGTCATTACATGGTTGAACCCATACATGTACATTGGATGGCAACAAAACATATGTTGAGGTACCTACATGGTATGATTGGATATGGATTGAGATATGTCTTAGGTGGTGATGTGAAGTTGCAAGGATATATAGACTCTAACTAGGTAGGGAGTGCAGTGGATCAGAAGATTACTTCTAGATGTTTCTTCAATATGGGATCATGTATGATCTCATGGTTGAGAAGGAAGTAGAAATCAGTGGCACTCAGTATAATAGAGGAAGAGTATATTGCAACTAGTGTGGTAATTCGTGAAGCAGTGTTTCTTCAGAAGTTTCTTGCAGGAATATTTGATCTAGAATTGGAGCCAACTTCGATACATTGTGACAATTAAATTTGTGTGAGGCTTTTAGAGAACCATGTATTTCATGACAAGTCAAAGCACATAGAGATCAAATATCATTTCATATGAGAAATGGTGTAGGGAGGAGCTATAGAGCTCCAGTACATATCCACATATGAGAAGATAGTGGACATTCTCTCCAAGCCTCTGTCTATAATGAAGTACGAGTACTTCATAAACAAGATTAGCGTGATACAGAATGTCCACCCTTGTTGAGAGGGAGGTGTGTTGTTTCTTCTCATGCCGACTAACCCCTCAGGCCAAGGGTTCCCTATATCAGTCACATGAGAGGACTGAGGGAGTAATGCATTGTCGAACCTGATGAGAGAAGAAACATCACATGCATAGTCATGAGGACTATGGGAGTAGCTTCGTGCTACTAGATGAGACAATAACTATGGTTGATAGAATTGTAGTAGTTGTGTGCTACTAGCTGGTTTTTGCATAGTTATAGAGACATCGACTATGACTATGGATGATGGCATTGTAGTAGTTGTGTGCTATTAGTTGATTACTGCATAGTTGTAGAGACTAAGACTATGGCTAATGGCATTGTAGTAGTTGTGTGCTACTAGCTGATTGTTGCATAGTTACAGAGGCCATGACTATGGATGATGGAATTGTAGTAGTTGTGTGCTACTAGTTGATTGTTGCATAGTCATGGGGATTGCAGACTATGATTATGGTTGATGGCATCGTATTAGTTGTCTGCTACTAGTTAATTACTGCATAATCATAGAGACTATTAAATTGGATGGTGGTAGCTTGTGTAGCTACTAGTTTATTGCAGGATGGAGACATTGTGTCTCTGGATAGTAGTTGTGTCCTACTTGGAGTGGTTATGTACCACTAGATAGTAGTGATGTACTACTATAGATCAACACAATAGTGTTCTACTGGATGTTATTGTAGTAGTTGTGTGCTACTGGTTGATTGCCAGTACACATTGGGAGTTGCTTAGTGCTACTTGATTGCAGAGACTGTGACAGTTGATTCGAGCTATCAATGGAATTGTGGTAGAGTTGTGTGCTACTAGTTGATTCCAGAGTAGTCGATGGACTACTAGATGAAGACATCATGAAAGATACCTCCCTAGCTAAGAGGGAGTGTTGATGTTTTGGTAAATGCAGGAGGAAATTTCCTGTAGAATACCTTTTTTAGATGAAGAGAAGAATCAAGAAGTCCAATAATACCATTAAATAGAAAGAAGAATACCCAGAAGAGAATTCGTCCCACATAGAAAAGAATAAAGTGAAAATAAGATTCCCATAGGAGAAGTCGGTCTAGACAATTGACTTGAAGTCTGTAAATAGGGAGGACGTCTAGCTCATTTGGACACACTCACAACACACTCTCTCATAGAGGAAAATGTGTGCAAGTCTGAGGAGGAAGAGGAGACACATATCTGAGGTCTTTGGTTATTCTTGGTGGCTACTTTATCTTGTGCGTTATCTCTCTAAGGAGATGTGCTATTCTTGTAGTGTATTGTTGATGCAACTGTGAGCATTAGAGGGGCGCTAGCCTAGTGCTAGGGCTTATATATTGTCTATGGCTCTTGAGAGCTAGTGAATGGTTGGACTTTGTGAACAAAATCTATCTAAGAAAGGTTGTTGGGTTTTTCCCCTATTTGGGGTTTTCCCAGGATAAATCTCTTGTGTTATTTTTGTCTCTTGTTTATGCTGCTACAACTCAGTGCATGATATATATGTTTATGGTAATGAAGTAAAAGAACAATGGTAACTCTAATGCTCTGTAAATAAAGAAACTCTAACACGGTGAACCAAGCCACAACCGGTAAATCCCCAAACCAAAAATGGTAGTCAGGTCAGAATCTAAATGGGTTCCCTATTCCAAATGGTGAGAAGTCTAATTGGGACTTATTATCAAGGGTAGCCCCTATCATTGAAAAAGTTAATTTTTCTTGTGTCAACATATTTGACTAGAATCTTTCCTACCATGGGTGAATTAAGTGGCATTATATCCTCAGTATTCAATTGCTTCTAGGAAGAAGCATTTATAGTCATGCTTTCCTTCTCTTTATAAGGTCTTAACAATTGATTAGGTGTTTTATCCAATGGGGGCACAAGAGCCCTTGATTTTGCCTATTGGCACAAGTGATCTTCAGTTTCCTTTTGAGTATCATCTTACTATTTGTGAGACCTCAAGCCCTGGTATTTGTGAGTCCTCGAGTCACATTTCATGTGTTTTCATGGATGTTGAAATGCCTTCGGATGAGGTTATCCTTGAAGCCATGACTATGGATGGAAGACTATGGGAAGGCAAGCATCACATATTTCTCTTTCTTCCCAAACTAGAAACTTTACAGGTTAAATACCAAAGAAACCCTTGGCCTCAGCCTAGTGATAGGTTCTACCTGAGGAAGTACTATGCATAAGCCACAAGCTATCCAATGCTTTGTACCATATTGTACTGTTAAGGTTTCTAGTTTTGATATCCAAAGAACAATTTGTTATCATAGGTTTATATATTGGATTTATTAACTTCTGGATGAGTGTTGTTGGTCATATATACAAGACTTTGGAAATGTTCTCTCTGGTACCTTTTTATCATGTCGATCCATTTTGATAAGTAATGATCTCGAAAATAACATATTGGTTATATTTTCCCCTCCCCGCATTTTTCATTATCTGTTTCTCGACTCATTTTTCCTTAGGATTAACCCCACTGATTTGCAACACAAAGCTTTATTTACCACTTAGAAGTGTTGTAATTCACGTGGTAGATAGTACCGTTCATGAGTTCCTTAGTTAGTACCTTGATTTCCCTTTGGAACCCATGCTGAATTATTTACATAGGCTTAGGAGCCCTCTTAGTCCCACCATCACTTTGTTACGAACCCTCATGAATTCTCCTTATTCATTTTTTGGCCAATACCCATGGGGCTCCCACTTTTAAGTGTTGAGTTTTGATACTGCATTGCATTTTCCTGCTTGAGTTTTTTAGCGTAATGTTGGCTTCAAATCATTGTTCTATAGCATGTTTCTTATTCATTCTCTTCAATTTCTAGCCTTTGCATTTATTTCCTTTGCAACTTGACACATGTATCCCTCAAGGAAAAATTCCCCCAAGTTTCAATATCCTACGCGTGTTCCTTGCATTGAGCATAGGTATTCTCCTTGCACTTAGAACTGGTTTTCCTATCTAGGAAACTCGTTTCCTCCACTGTATTATAGCACTCTTTTATTCCTTTTCAGGCTTTCATAACATGAAAAATACAAAAAAACCAAATATTAAAAAAAAAAAGAGAGGATGGGAAATAATCGAATTCTCACTATGTTTGGCAATAGTCATGTCTCCCTTGAACAAATCACTAAGTTTCGATTCCTTCTCTCACAAATTTGGGTTTTAGTATGGCTTTAGGAAATTGAACCTTTTTCTTCAAGTATTTACGCCTCTGACTGGTTATCCTTCCTATCACTATGGAGAGTATATTGATGCCTCCTATACCACAGACTTATGGAATTGTTCATTCTTGAGTCTTTGTTGCCCAAGTCACTTTTCTGTTATGAGTTTTTTCAAGGGAATCTTTTAGCTTGCGTCGGCCACTCTTGAGAATTCTTGAAGTTTCATGTCGGCCTTCCCATTGTTAAGTACTTCTCAGAATCAACAAGAATCTATGTCCTATACTCGTTCTCGTATGGAAGGTCCCCATTGACTTCTTGTTGGTGGGTTATCTCTTATTGAATATGACACATTGCTCTGAGAGTTTGACCTAGAGTAGCACCTTGGGCCTATTTTCATCATTGATGGGGATTCAAAGCAACACCCCAGGAGAAAAAAAAATGGGCATTTTTTTGCATCCATTTTTGTATTTTTTCGGAACATGGTTTTTGTCGATGGTTTTCTAATTCTAGTTAAAGAATTAGGGTTGTTGACTAATTATGTTCAATGGATGAGGAGTTTTGGATGATGCGGGATCCTATATATAGATATATATTGTACACAATGAAGATGATGATGAATAACAAGATTATAGGTGCAACTCTAAACAAGTTGTTGGTTTTCCCGATTTTGGGTTTCCAAGGTAAAATATTTGCATAATGTGTGTGTGTCATTGTATATTTTCTGTTTTTATTAAAAATCCATTTGCAGTCATTTATTGTACAAGTTTTAAATATACATTATATTCCCAACTTTTACATTCATGATCATATTCTAGTTTCTTCTTCAGATGCTGACAATGAGGATGAAAATCCACCTCCCCCTACTCACCTTAGTCTAGTTGGGTCTGTCGAACATGAGTATAAATGAACAACACCACTTCCTAGATGGGTTCGTAAAACATGAGAAGCAGTTGGTGATCTTGTCGGTGATCCTATAGTTCAACATTATACACATTCACAATTCTAGTAGGCCTCCTCTCTTTTGACTCAAGTTTAAGAGACTCATCATATAGGAACGCTTGCATAATCTTTTGGCCATACAAATTGGGACACAACAACGAATGAATAATATTGTTCCTTAATGGAGAATGACACATGGGATCTCGTACCTCTTCCAAAAGAAATAGAACTTGTTATATGGGATCTCAAGTTGAAGGTATTGACTATAATGAAACTTTTTCCCCCATATCCAAAATGAATTCCATTCACCTTGTTCTAGCCCTTGTTTCTTCACATAAATGGGAGTCCATCAAATGGATGTTAAATCTGCCTTATTGCATGGAGATTTGCAAGAAGAAATTTACATGGAACAACCTCTCGACTATGTTCAAAATGACTCCAACCTTCTTTTTCACATTAATAAATCTCGCTATGGTCTTAAGCAAGCTCATTAGAATTTGTATGCTAAAACAGTTAGCTTTCTTCTTGACATCGACTTTTTCAGATGCCATTTTGACCCCAATGTCTATACTAGGAAAGTAGGTAACCATCTCATAATACTTGTTCTTTATGTTGATGACCTACACACTAAGCTACACATGCACTTCATCAAAAATCTTATTCAAGATCACAATATTAAAGTGCTCTTTTTCCCTACAGATGATGAAGTTGCAAACATTTTCACAAAGTCTCTTACAAAAGCGAAGTTTTCCAAACTTCGATCTATGTTAAGAATTTATGATGTTTTCATTAAAGGAGGATAGGCTCTAATGCCTCATTCATTCTCCTATTGTGTCACCTTTGTAAATTCTTCAATCCTTTCTTAGGTTGTTCTTAAGGGTGGATGTCAGAATATGTACACTTAGAAGTTAGTTAAGATCAACTTGATCTAATGTGTCTTTAGGTAAAGTATGTTTCACTAGTGTGTTTCTTTAGTATATATTTGTAGTTATCTAATCCAACAATCACGATATGTTCTAGAAATAAAGTAATCCGATGACTCATCTTCTCCTCTAAACTCAAAGCTATATTGATATCTTATTCAAAGAGCATATAGGGTCATTTGCTTATGATCGATTGTGAGAAACTCATATGTAAAATATTTTCCTTTTGGATTAATATATTGTGTCAAGTAGCCACTTTGGCTTTCCTTTTGGATTAATATATTGAGTAAGTAGTAGTTGTGGCTAGGGTTATGGACCGTTTATCTTTGATCTCTTCTTCTAAGTGATTGCTTAAGATTTTAGACCTATGTGGAAATACACTATTATCAAATTAATGAAAAAGAATTATGCTCTCTAAAATAAAAATGAAATGAAAAATGATATACTCTCTAAAATAAAAATGAAAAAAAAGTAACAATAATAAAAAACAAGGAAATTTGTAAAAGAGGTCTCAAGTTCGATTCTCACCCCGCTTTACTTGTGCTCCATACTTACAGGATGTGCCATGTGTCATACAAGTACCATTATGCTCCATACCAGAACAACGAGTTGTGGATTTCTCCAGTACATAAAAAAAAAAAACAACTATTATTGAGATTTGTAAAAATAAAAATAATGATAATTTGTATAGTTTAGGTGGACCGAACCATTAAAAACATGAATTTTTTTCTTGAAAAATTCATTTTAATTAGTCTTATAAGATAACTTAGCAATAAATAATTTAGTTTTTGATTAAAAAAATATAATTACGTAAATTTATAAATTTATAATATTAAAGATAAATTTATTAGTATGATTATGAATTTGACATCTCTCTCCTAGAAATTAAAAATAAATTTATTAGTATGATTACGTGAATCAAAGATAAATGTATTAATATGATTACGTGAACCAGGGTCTTTTAATATGAAAACGTATTTCATTGTATGAAAACGCAGTGTTCAAACGGTAAAAACTGAGTCTTTAAGCCTCCTAGAGCATGAGGTTAAACTGCTACTCGTCCTGGGTACAGATGTTAAAAGATTTTCGAGTTACGGCGGGATTTTACAGGTGGCGGGGTTTGCTTGTGTAGGAGATGTGATCTTACATAAGAAGCTACATGCTCTTCTGTCAAGTGGACAGTTGATTAAATATGTAGTCAAAAATCTTTATTCTTTATAGTAAGTTTTAAAATTTTTATTGAATATACAGAATTTTCTTCTTTCTAAAAAACTGAGTCTTTAAATTTTGAATATGCACTAATGGAAAGTCTATGTGATGGCAGTTAATCAAAAACATTGCTTGTATGTAAATAATGATAATAGTATATAACCTTTTAAATAAGGTAGTCAATAGTCAATCAATTATTGACCTCGTGGTCATGTAAGGAATTTTCACACTTATTTTATCTTATTAAAATTTTCAATAATGGTTTTGTATTTTCATGTGGTCAATCAACTATTCATATTCAGTGTATGTGACTGATAATGAAGTTTCTGTTGAATTTTCAATATGGAATAATTCAATATACTACAAACAAATTTCCAATCATTGTTGAGTTTTCAATATGAAATAATTTAAAAATTTTCAGTAATATTTGAATAATTCAGAAATTTCCAATAACACTTCAATTTTTAATATGGAATAATTGAATATATAACAAATAATGATATCTGTAGTGAATCAACATGTATTAGTTGAATTTTCAATATGGAATAATTCAGTATACGAATATGGAATAATTGTACATGGAAAAATTGTACATGATGAACAATTTTCAATATGGAATAATTGTACATGTTTGATATGTTTTTATAAGTTGTTGCTTAAGATGTTCCATCTATATGAAAATACACTATTATCAAATTAATAAAAAAATGATTATGGTCTTTAAAATAAAAATGAAATGAAAAAATGATTATGCTCCCTAAAATAAAATGAAAATAATGAAAATAATAAAAAATAGTTATTAAATTGATATTTGTAAAATAGTAATGATAACAATAATAATAATTTGTATAGTTTAAGTGGACTTAACCATTAAGAACATAGATTTTTTCTTAAATAATGATAATAGTATATAAGTTTTCAAACAAGGGAGTCAATTGTCAATCAATTATTGAAGTCGTGCTCATGCAAGGAATTTCCACACTTATTCGATACTATTCAATTTTTCCAATTTTTCCAATTTTTCATATTCAATGTATGACAAACAATAATTTTCAATATGGAATAATTCAATATAGGACAAACAAATTTCCAATCACTGTTGAGTTTTCAATGTGGAATAATTCAGAAACTTCAATAACGTTGAATTTTCAATATGGAATAATTGAGTATATGACAAAATCAACTATTCATGTGCTTTGTAGTGTTGAATTTGCAATATAGAATAATTCAGTATGTGACAAACAAATTTTCAATAATGATCTAGGTTCCAATATGAAATAATTCAAAATTTTTCAATAATTGAGCATATGACAAACATAGATGTTTGTACTGAACCAATTATTCATGTTCTCTATAAACATTGAATTTTCAATATGCAATAATTCAGTAATAGACAAACAAATTTCCAATAACGATTGAGTTCAGAAATTTTCAAAATTGTACATGACAAACAATTTTCCAAAAGAGTTGAATTTTCAATATGGAATAATTGTACATGACAAACAATGTTGTATGTAGTGATTCAACCATTCATGTGCTCCGTGTCCATGCTCTTTGTCCGTATAAAGGAACGGCTATAACTTTTCTTCGATTATCCATTCATTTTTATATTATAAAATACAACCTTTTTTATGAAAAAAAATGACATTATTATAAGTAATATGATTAAATATAATATTATTTAAAAAAATTAATTTAACATTTATATCAATAAGATTTTGTATTAAAAATTTGATTATCTTATAGATTAAATAGTTCAAGTTTATAGGTTAAGTTAATAGTTTAAGTTTATTTAATGAATATTTCTTTTTCGCATTTAAAATAAGATTTTGTATTAAAAATATGATTATCTTATAGATTAAATAGTTCAAGTTTATAGGTTAAGTTAACAGTTTAAGTTTATTTAATGAATATCTTTTTTTCCTTTTATAAATAGGCATTTAATATATGAGGGTTTATTTTTATTTTTATATGTAGGTAAAGAGCAATTTTCAAAAATGAACATGACAATGAATTTGACAACTCATATTAAATAGTAATAGTTTAAATGTTCTATTAAATGATTGTTTTTGGTACTTTAGAATAATAACAAGGCAAAATATGATTTTTACTCAAAATTTAATAGAAATAATTTTGGATTAATAAGATTTAGATATTAGACTTTGACATAGTACAATGTGGTTGCAATTAGAATATTCAATCAATACAAAATTGCAATTTTAAGAAAGTTTATTTGGCTGGATTCCCATGATAACAAACCACATAAATTCCAAATATTAGAACTTTTAGTCTTTTTCTATTAAAAATTGGAGTTATCTAAAAAACTAACTTCTTGCTAGAGAAAAAAAAAATCACCAACCTACATTGATTAATCATCATTCTAATGGATACAAAGTAAGTGAGATCAAAAAGAGCCTCACAACACAACATATTCTTAGATGGATGTTTACCTCTCAAGTTGTATTGGTTTCATATAATTTCTAATAAAATTTAATTCTAAATATATTAAATTACATAAATATAATTTATTTACATAATTCTATTTTCATGTCCTCAATATAGGTTTGCATATTAAAAAATGTTTTTTTTTTTTTTGCAAAAAGCATGATATGGGAAACCTAATACTTTATGGTCATAAATAAGATTTTGAAGGAAAATATCACTATAATGAATGTAATTGATGAAGCCCTAAATCTTCTCCATGTCCCTATCATTTATGGTAAATGTCAATTCAACTAGAGTTAGATTAGAACCATCTTTCTTATTTTTAGGGAGGAAGGACATCGAAAATATTACCTTGAAACATTTTTGTAGTTTGTCGAATTTTTGTTGGAATAG
>SNQJ01S0072650.1:126520-139553 GCA_010110895.2 Picea sitchensis
ATTTGAATTTCTCTCTTGTTCAAGGCATTGAGTACTTATTCTGAGGTTTTCTATGCTATATTGATATTTGGTTCTTAACAAAGTGTCTCTCCGAGGTGGGCATACCGATGATCAATATGAAATAAATCATGGCTTCCAATCAAATACACTTCATATCCATGTCATATAACTATATAAAGTGTAGCTGTGAGAAATACACAGCTGATCTACATCTCAAAATCAAAGATATACAAGTATAGTATCGATCTTCAAGAAGCCAATAACGCTTGATGGCTAAAGATGAGGTCTTCAGAGCTCGAGAAAAAACTTCAAAATCTTCAAAATTCATGTAGGAGTACAATGTGAGTGTATGAATTCACTACCCAGTGGTCTTCGATGGCTCGTCGGGAAAAGACAAGAGGATCTCGATGATCAAGCATAGAACTTCATTGATTTCGAACAAGGACTTGATTGGATTTTTGGGATGGTCGGGCATGAGGTCAAGAGATAAACTACAAAAAGGCCGACTCAGGTTGAGTAAAACTTTCATTGGACAATAGCACGACAGATGATCAGACTCAGGTAGCATGACATTGACATAAGTTTACGATGCAGGAAGCAATGCAAACTCTCCATGTGTTTGGAAGAATAACCAAATGGAGGAGGACACAACTCTATGTAGCGAGAACAACTTGCTAAGGTCATATTAGATCCCAAAGCTTGACGAAAAAATAGAAGGATGTGCTTTTTCCAAGGGAAACTAATTATGCTTCCAAAAAAGAAACTATATTTCCCGTCCTCTTTTTGGGGTTTTTTCTATTTTTTTGTCTTTTTCAATATTTTTAAAAATCTTGAAAAAGAATAAAATAATGCTACATTAAAAAGGAAGAACATGTTTCACAAGCATACTAGTTCCAAGCGCAATGAACACACTAATGCTCAGAGCAAGGGGACATGTGCAGGAAAAGGACACTCGGGAAAATTCCTCCATGGGTCAAGGTGTCAAGACGCAGAGGAAAAGTGCTACAAGGCTTGCATATAAGGCATGATTCAAAGGTTTAGTTGAGGGAAACATGGAGCCGACATTAGGCCAACGACGTAGAGATGCAAATGCGATTAATAAGACACAATGAAAACCCCCTTCAATGTAATTTTAACGAGCCCAGAGAAGGTAAGCTCAGTGGTTTTTCATTTTTAGAGAGTCTGAAAAAGCATAAAAGAAGACTCTGTTGGGGTACCTTTTTTGAAGATAGTATAGTTGGTTTGAAAAAGGGGTAAACTTTCATCGAAAAGGTGTCTATTCAAAACCATTTTAACGAGTGTTACAAAGACGATCACTTGATAATATTTTCAATTTTAAGGAGTTTGAAAAGAGCTTAACTATGGACTCACAACCTTTTTCTAGATTTAGTCTCCTTAGCCCAAAAAAGTATAAAATCTACTTAGGAGAACTCTCCTGGCGAGATGAATCTCCCGAGGTCTACCTTTTTCTTCCTTAATCTACAGGCCAGAAAAAGGGGTAAACTCATGCCAATAGATGTTTTTCTGGACCAATTTAACGAGTGTGAAAGAACAAGGTCACTCGATGATCTTTTCAATTTTAAGGAGTCTGAAAAGAGATTAACTATGGACTCTGTAGGGGATGTTCTTCTGGACCAGTTTAACGAGTGTGAAGGAACAAGGTCACTCGATGATCTTTTCAATTTTAGGGAGTCTGAAAAGAGCTTAACTATGGACTCCATGGGGGTTCGTTTTTCATAAATTTAGTCCCTCGGGCCCGAAAAAGGGTTAAACTTGTACCTGAGAATACTCTTCTAGTGAACCAAAGTTTCTAGAGTATACCTTGTTTGTGCAATTGACCATCCAAACTGAAAAAGGGGTAAAATACCACCGAACAGACGTGCCTTCAAGTTTTAGTTTGGCGAGCATGAAGGACAACAAGATCGCTCGAAAATATTTTCATGTTTAGAGAGTCTGAGAAGGGATTAAAGAAGACTCATTGTTTGGGAGTCCCGAGGGTGAGGTCAAGAGTGATAACACATCAGACAAATGAGGCTCAATATCGTATTCAGGACAGGACTAACAAGAACCCTCGAGCCTAAAGTCATCAACAATGACATGGACACCAAAATGCAATAAGGATCTAACTAGGGCATCCATGTAGAGGTAGGCTCTACCACTAAATTACGACACTTCTAAAGAAAAAATGATGGTTTCGTGTCGCAGTTCGATGGGATCGATCTTATGGAAAAGAGAAAAATACAACGAGATGCATAAAGTTGAAGTGGAATCCTAACTTAAATGCAAAAATTTGGAAAAAATGTTTTTTATCAAAGAACCTTTAAAAGTGAGCCATCTCTCAAAAGTTTACCAAACCTAAAATCAAAGTGCATCATAACATCTGATAAGAAACTCAAGAACCACTCCAAACGATTTTCAAGCTAGAAAAAATGGCAAAAGGGTTCAAAAAAGTGGCCAAAAGGGCCAAAAAGGTCTATAAATAGAAGCCACCAACTCATTTTCACCATTGCAAATTGAGAATTAATCAAAAAGCGAAAAAACCCCTGTACTAAAAGAGTTGATTCCGGGAGCTTCAGATGACGAAACGAACTTCTGCTCAGACCAAGTAAGTACAAATTCATCCTTCTTGCATTTCCATTTATCATTTATGCATTTATTTTAGTTTTTTTGTGGAGCGCGCCCTCCTAAAAAAGGGCGGCCCTACGTGTACGCGGGATGTCTACGGACAGCCCATGAGAAGAAAACAATCTTCCCACGTGCATACACGACTGTGTCCAAGATAGGCCGCGTACACCCTCAATAACATAGAAAAAATGAATATGCAAGATCTAACTCTCCCCTTGAACTTGTCATGTAACAAGATGTATGTCCACTGGAGAGAGAGGGAGCATGAGGATATTGATATCTTGGTCGATGAGGACCTTGTTGCTATCGCCGCACTAAAACAATAAGGGTTATGGAAGTTCTTTTAGTGTCCATTCATGAGAGCACAACCCAGGCTGTTGAATGCCTTGGTGGATTATTGGCACCCTGACGCCGAGGTGTTTATGCTCAAGGGGCAGTTGTTGACTCCAATGACTGAGGAAATTTACTTCTTGACTAGCCTCTCGAGGAGAGGGGAACTAGTCAATTGCATGCATTTCCCGTCGGTCCTTATAACATCATTGAACTGATCAGGATGAATTGCGAGGCCGACACTGAGAAAGTAGGTTTTGAGGTGTCGATTCCCAAGATCACCAACCTATCACTGAAGGCGATAGTTTTTCTTATTGGGCGAATCATTGGATCTGCGGCCTTACATCAGGCCTCCCAGGTGCACATGTATTGTTCAATGCAGTGCCTAAACGCACGATTATTCTACTGGAACGCGACCATGCTTGACTGCATGAAGAGACAACTCACAGAGTGTTGAGGGTTGAGTAACAAAAACTTTGGGTTTGGTACAATTTTATGCTCATTCTTCTTTGAGAGGGTACCTAGCCTTAGTCATTGAGAGACAGTGTGGGGGCATGTGGCCTCCTTCCTAGTAGTGTCTAGATGGGCGGCATTGCTGCCGCGACAAGGGGGAGGAAAAAACATAGAGGCCTTCAACGATGCATTTTTTGACTGGTGGGCATGAAAATTTTTGGCAATAGAGGACTACCCCTATGCCATAATCAAATTTTCCAGGGATTTGGACATGCCTGTACCTCTTGGAGAGGAGAGAGGAGAGATAGGTACGTGTGTTTTTTAGAGTTATTTAAATTTTAGTTTATTTTTAATATATATCATTTTTTTATGTGAATCAAAGTATCTGACAACTATGTATCTATTATGTACAGATGTGGGAATAGAGCGTCCAACAAACTTTTCTAGGACTAGGCGACATCCTCAACTAGAGGCAGTATTAGCAGAGGTAGTACTAGTAGCAGCCATCGGACTAGTAACAACACCAGGGGGACCTCTAGCCAGAGAGGCTAAGAGAGTTTTGAGATGGGTGGAGTGGAACCTCACCATGCTCACTCGTGCAGTTCCCATGGCCAAGATTAAGGATCTCCCACCATCGATGCAACCTCATGTAGTTGGGGTGCCACAGACCTGGGTCCAACTCTTCCGTCATTTGGCGAACATCGTTTTTCACTATGGAAGGGCTAATAGGCCCCGTGCTTAGCTAGTATGGACCACTTACATGACAAGGACACTCTTTTGTATATTTTTTAGGGCATAAGCCCCGTGATGTATATCGAACATGTATTGGGTCGTTTGCACCCACCGATGTACTCTGGCACTTTTTGATATATATATATATATATGTATGTATGTATTTACATATTTTATGTCTTATGGATCACATTTTTACAAATGTATGTACATGTGTGTGTGTATGCTTTTTTTTATGTGTGTGCAATATGCCAATATAATACTTGATTAGTTAGAGTATCTTTCATTTGATTTAATCTCCTAGGAACATGGATATATGTAATGTAATCAAAGCATCATTCTAAGAGATGTACCCTAAGGAATCATCGGTGTAGAGTAGGATCATAAATGTGGTAAACCCCATTTAACTGGGACATAACCAGCTGAGCATCTAAGTAGAACCGAAGGTGAGAGATACCATGTGACAAAGCGTCATGAAGAAACTCTATCATTGCACTGTACTCGACGACATTTTTTGTGGCATCACCTAAACAAATACCTCCATAAGATAACAATTAGCCTTGAGGCGTGAAAATCACCCAAGCTGCAGAAGCAAGCCTCCGAGTGTGTAGGCTAGAGCCATCCACAAACCCAAAGAACACCTCTGATTCACTTGACATCTTCCACAGTGAAAAATATGACATAAATAACGACACGTCCATAAAACAAAAAGGAAAAAAACTAATTGTATAAGAACTATACATATGTACAAGAAGTCACCCAAGGTGACCAACCTATGAGTAATAATTCTTGAGGTAGAGCCCATTTCTAGGCTCTGCCAAAGAATTTCCCTCAAATTCAACCAGATGATAAGCACCCTTCTTTAAGGAATCCTTCACTATGAAAGGTCTGAACCACATGGGTTTGAACTTTCCTGCCCCCAAGGGATCCTTATCTTGGTCGTAGACTAGGACAAGGTCACCTTTGGAGAAAATCCGAGGATGAAGGGACCAATCATATGGACACTTGACTCGTTTCTTGTGAGCCTTGTTGGCCAAGGTTGCATCATGATGTTTCTCATTGAGTTTCTCAAGATATAATAAGCGTTCCTCAAGTGGTGAAGTGTCTGGTAATAAATCTACTGCCAACTTTAGAAATGGGATCTAGCACTCTATAGCCAAGAGTGCTTCCAGCCCGTAAATGAGTTGAAAAGGTGAGAAATCGGTGGCAGTCTTTACAGACGTTCGGTAGGACCACAATGTTAAGTACAACATCAAATGCAAATTTGACTTGAAAGAATTGATCATTCGGTAGGCCCACCTGACCATTCGCTTGTGGGTAGTAGGGTGATGAATGTTCTTGCCTCAACCCAATATTTGATGTTAACTTGGACATCATTTTGTTCTGAAAGTGACTGACATGGTCAGTGACAATCTCCTTCTGGATGTCGAACCTTATTACTATCTGGTTAAAAATGAAGAGAGATGATGTTTCTCCATCATTATTGAACGTTGGCATATCCTCGACCCACTTTTTGAAGTAGTCTACCGCTATGATGATATAACGATGCCCCCTGGCTGAAGCCGGGTGGCATGTAGTATAATCAATCGCCCACTTGGTGAATGGACCAAGATCAATGATAGGAAACATGGGAGCAGGATGTGCCCTCATCTTCTAAAAGAAGATATGACATGGGTGGCACTTCTTGACCGACTCTACACAATCCTTGATTAACACAGGCCAAAAGTAACTGGCTCGTAGAATATTTTGGGTTGTTTCCAACCTAGACAAATGACCACCAGATGCTTCATTGTGGTAGTTAAGAATGAGTTCTGCTTCTTCATGAGTGAGGCAGCGATAAAGGATGCAATCTACACCTTGATGATACAAAGTGTCATTGAGTATGAGATAATTTCTTGCCTTATGGCATATACGTCGATGCTCGTCGTGAGAAGAAGAAGCAAGGAACTTCAAAGTCTGGAAAAAGACTAGTATATCTCCATACTAGGGGTCTGAAGATGTGATCAGAAATAGATCTCCTTTAATAGGCAATTCTTCGGGCGTAACATCACTTGATTCGACCAAAATATCCGAGATGAGTTCCGCAAAGACCAACGACTTTTTGGATTTCGCGGAAACAAAATCTAAGTCAAATTCCTGGAGGCTTACAATCCATCTACTGATATTTCCACCGATGATGCATCATGTCAACAGAAGGTTGTAGTCAAGAGGCACATCGACCACTTCAACTTCAACGCACACGGTCTTACCTCCTAACTGCATAGGGAAAGAATGGATGATACCATCTGGTCTAAAAGAACGACCATCGAAAGCAGTAAGTAGAGTAGGTGATGGAGACAAAACGGGTTGGCCAATGGTGTTCCAACATGCCAATGACATCACACATGTCGAGGCACCCTCATCAACCACCATACAAAATATATTTCGGGTAAAAGTTTTCGTGGTGTAATCCACTACTATCTGAAACAAAACGTGGTATGGGAGACGAGGTTTCAAGTCGGTCGTATCAAGAATGATCGTTCCCATATTACAAGTCTCGAAAGATCCTAAGGAAGCTAACAGAGCCTTTCTCTGTGAAGGGCAGCTCTAGAGGACCTCCAAAGCAGACATCACGCAAGGGGTTTGTGACAAATATTCCACCATAGAGTAGTTCTGGGCAACCCTTGCATTTGGATTGTGAGAATCTTTCTTGAACGCCCCTTTCTGGATGCATGTCATTTTTCCTCCCATCATCTTCTCAATCTGGAGAGGAACAGATGGGTTTACGACTTCTTTACCCTTTTCATTAGATTATGACTTTCCATAGTCGTGTGCCCTAGTAGCTATGAAAGCGTCACCTTTCAACACGAAGGGGATCGCTGACTACCCCCATCCACGCTCGAAGAGGCTTGAGTCAAATTGTTCCCATGAGGAATTGGGTTCATTAACACAATAGGTTGTTGTTGCGCCAATAACTTCTGGGCCTCCACAAGTTGAGGGCATAGGTGAGTCGGGTGGTCTTCCATACAAAGGTTACATGGATACTTTGACTTTCTTTTCTCTGTGTTTCCCCCGCCAACATTGTTGGTGGGTTTCTTACCCACCTTACCCTTCTTGTTTCATTGTTTCTTCTTTCCGCCAAGCTATTGGTTGGCCTTTGGGTTCGTCGTCTTTACACTATGTGTGTCCAACATTTGAGTAGGGGGAACAACCGAACCTAAGGTCTGGAAGGTTGTTGTCTACTGTATCGACAATTGTTGCAATTGATTTGATAGCTGATCAGTGGGATTTTCTTGTGATGAACCAACTATACCATCGACATGTGTTCCAGACTTGTGTCTCTCCTTGTCAAGGATGGATCATGGCGCATCTGGAAAAACCTCATAGAGTAAACTAGACTGAGAGTATATTAGTTCAAGTTGTTGAGTTTTCATTATCGCCTCTTCCTATGAAAACACTCTCGACGTTGCAACGCCCTTGGATAAATGAGGTACCAAATAATTAAGGAACCACTCCAACAGGAAATACCATGGGACCAATAATTTTATCAAACTCTTCTGATGCTTCCATTCTCGGATGTGATCCAAGATATGATCGGCTTTTGTTTTCACAAATTTGGCTAGCAATTCGGTGTCAACATCGTATCTCACAGGTAGTTGGAAATGGTTTAGGAAAACCATTGCCAAATCGCTAAAGTAAGAGTATCTTGAGCAGTTGAGCTCGATGTACCATTTCATGGCACCCCTGATAAGAATGCGTTGAAACATGCACAACTTTAAGGAGTCGTCTCACAGTGAGTTCGATGAGCACCATAGGTTAAAAGTGGTCATGTGATCACCTGGATCTTCTATAGACTTACCTTCGAACTTCAGAATGTCTGAGGGAAACTTAGTCGACACGGGAGGCCAATCCAGATCATGACAATTTGGGTCGTTTAACAATATTAACAAGTCTGGTAAATGTAACGTCGCTAGAAACGGTAGTTTGGTCTGTTGACTATGTACAGGAAGAAAGGAGCCTGGAGTTTGACTGGCACTAGGTTGCCAGGAAAAGTTGGGCTGCTCACCAGGGTTCTGGTAAATATCATGGCCTTGTCCAGTAGACAGATACTGCATTTGTTGGGACATCATCGTCTGATTCTCGTAATTGGATGTTGAGGGTTGGGTGAGGATTGCTTCGTGCATTGTGTTCCAAATATTCTGGAAAGGGTTGCCCCCTGCCAATCCAATGAGCATAGGTACTGAGCCTTGCCCGAGGTTCCATTGACCATGGAAGGGGTTTCCCCTGGTCAACATCCCTGACGAGGGAATTGATCCCTGCCACAGATTCCAAAGTCCTTATGAGGAGAAGATTTCTGTGTTTTCCCCCTCTGTAGGAATAGTACCTTGCAAAATTTTTTTTTGTCCAAAACCAGGGTTTTCCCCGTCTGATATGGCAGCTAACTAGAAATCATTATTACCAAACACACCGAACAAAGAGAATGAAATTGAACCCACCGGTGTGGTGTAGTAACAAGGTCCTAGACTGCCTGCTCCGAACATGTTTTAGTTCATGTTCGGCCCGATGGGTTGGTGGGGAGCACCGCTTAGCGAAGGGGACAAAGGAGGTATATGACCCCCACCATAAGGGATAACATTATAGGGGGCTGAGGTGCCCCCCATGGACCCTTGGAAAGGAGCGTTTGAGCTCCTTGCCCCCAGACCCATGGTTTGTACGGTGGAGTAGGTGAGGACAAAGTTCGTATCAAAGTCAGGAATCCCATATGAAAATGGAGGGCTCGTCGCACTCTATGTGAACAGAGCAACGATCGTCTCCATAGACGAAATCAGACTATTGCCTGAAGTAGAGGTGTTCAAGACCATGGTGGTATGAACCAACGAAGGTGGGTTAGGAGGCGGAATGCCCCCTGTGGTGGCATCTGTTGAGGGTGTGTGAGGACTCCTAGATGAAGTAGAAACATTTGCTTCCATTGTTGCTTCTAATACTATCTGACGCTTGTGATGTGTTACCCTTGGAGGGACAACTTGTATAAAAAGTGTTGTCGACAAGTCAGTTACTAGAGTGTTGGTTGGCCTGAGAGCTTCCGCTCATAGTTTAGAAACAGTAGGTTCCTCCAGATTCGAGTGTTCTCCTATCGGGGAAGGCTTGGGCATACTTTCATATGGCCCGATCATTTTGTATGACCCTTTCTGGTCAAGTCTTCGTCGTAACGGTGGCAGTGGTCACTCCAATGTAACCAGCAGTAGGCCCTGAAGCCTTCCCAACTAGCGGAGCTCCTGATCTTCCACTTTGTGAAAAGATCAACGAAACAGTAAGGCTTTTACTAACGTTTGAAAACAAGAACACACTAGAAAATTTCCTATGAGATAAAGCAAGCAAACCATTATCTAGTTGGAAGAACAATTAGACAAGCCAACACTAGAGCAACTTATCGATGCAAGTGTAACTCGAACTCGGAAGCACCCTTTGGGTATACTCTACAAAGAGTATCAAAATGTCTTCCCTAGGTACCACGGTATACCCTCATAGTCACCGGTGTAAGTCTCTAAAATAAAGGCAACTAAGTTTCCAACTCGCGAACAATCACCAGGTGGGTACAGTCGATAGTCGGGTGGACCACAATGAGTAGGGTATAAAGCGAGAAACCTATCAAGGGTATCGAAAGCAAGTGGTGTTAAAGACAAATGAGGATCTTGAATGGATTCGAGATCCACAAAGATCTGTAGGCAAATGCAGCCGACAGTATCCCACGACAAGTCCTCTATATGCGTTCCCCACTACGCTTGGTCTGGCTTTGGATAGGTTATCTACGCTACCTTTCTACATGCAACCTCGTGTTTAGCCCCTGTGTTAGAGGGGGTCTCAGATAACTTTCACGTTTATTGGACTTTTTACACTCCCTAGCTCTGACTCCAATGTTTTTTTATATGCCTTGAAGAGTTTCCTCTCCAACCTAATTCAAGGCTAAGGCCTAGACTAGTTGATTGACCCTACAAACATAAAGTCTAGTTGATTTTAATTTTAGCGTTAATTTTAAATGTCTTGTTTTAAGTCAAGGAAATGAAAATGAAACTAGTGGTGTTTTTTGAGAGACGAAGAAGGAGAAATAAACGAAAATGAAAGAAAAATTACTTCTAGTTAACAATAAAGATTTGCAACTAACTCTTTAACCAAAATTTTGTAACTAACGTTTTCTAAGATATTTGAAAGGAAAACCTAAAACGAAATTTCGCTTGACTATGAGCTACTTAATGTTCTAAACAATCAGTAAAGAACTTAAGAAAACAACCATTTTTCCTAACAAGCAAAATAACTAACCCAACTACTTAACCAAACTAAGAAAAACTAATCATTTTATTTTTATTTTGAAATGCTTCAAAGAAGAAAACCTGAAATAAATTCTTTTTCTTTTTCTTTAAAGCAAACGAAAGGGGAAAAAGTAAAAAACCAGACAAGACTGAAACTGACCTTTGGCCCACTACAAATTGCAGGGAGTCACTGAAGACACCAAACATGCTGATCAAAGACTCACAAATGCGTATAAAACCGTTTCAAATAAAACACAAGAAATCTTTAAAAAAGATAAGAAAACTGACGTCTAACCCAGGCTACAACTATAAAAAATAGAGACAATGGACTCTATCAAGAAACCCTGAGAAGTTAAACTTCAATTAGGGAAGAGGTTGACTGTCTCTTCTTTAAAAAAAAAAATCATGACACATGTACGCTACTGATACTTAAGCAGCTTGCGTATGTATGTGGGTTGTCTATAAAGCAGGGTGCTTATGTACATGTGCAGACCCACAATAGGGCGCATACACCTCTGTAACTTCTCAAAAAAAGAAAACAAACAGGTAGACTAGCAGGGCAGGGAGAACTGGTATGGCACCAACAGGTCACCAAAATCCCTTAAAGACTCAACAAACTTACAGAAACTCAAAAGGTAATAAAACCAATAAAACACCCAAAAAATATCCCCTAAAACCCTAGAGGCTTCCCCAGTATGGTCGCCAGTTCTGCTAGTAGGGAAAACCCCCCTATGGACTACACTAGGGTTCAGAATGTAGGCAGATCTAACCGTCTAAAAGTCTCCTACTTTTCTAACTACCTCAAATATACCCCAGATTCATACATGAAAGACAAAGTGAGAAAGATCAGGTAACTTTATGTTTTACTCTGCATCCGGTGTTGATCCTCTCATGCTTGATAGTTCTGTTGACTGCAAGCCTCCTCCCAAGGTTGACCTGCATTCGAAAATAGATAAACAAAGAACTACAAACATGTATCTCATATATAAATCATGGGTTAGATGTTAGAATAAAGCATAAATCAAATACAAACATTTGACACATCATATTTCTGGACAAAAAAAATATTCCTTTTATTGATATCACAATGTATACTTACAACAAGATTGGCTACTGCTCCACAAACCTAGTTCGGGGTCCTCTTCACCAAGCTCCAACTGCGCTTCGATGTATATTTCTCCTCTCAAACTTCTTCTAGGGAAATGGAATGGGCTTATAATGGAGGAAAAAGGGAAAATGGGAAATTCTAAGGCAAATCTCGCAAGGTGGCTACAATTTCTTGGGGCAAGGAGGGGATGTGAAATAGGCAGAGTTCCACTATTATTATTCTTAGGTTAGAGATGATACCCCAACACCTCCTTTTATATGACAAAAGGATGGTTATTCAGTTGGGTGACGGGCTATAGGCGGTGGGATAGTTGGGAAACTACCCAATAGCTCGTAATCTCAATGAATTCCTTGCAACTTTTGCGAGTATACACGGGCTATAGTGGTGTAGTTAGCGTACGTACGCGGGCTGTAGTGGTGCAGGAGGCATACATACATGGGAAATTTTGGTGCATGGCACATACATCTTCAAAAATAGTGTTTTTAAGAAGAGCAACTCAGTGCTGGCTTGGAAAAAATAGTAAGTAAGAGTGTCTGATGCCAGGTATGCATGTGTAGAGAAATTTAGGGTTATAACAGACATCCCCAGTCTGTCAAGTGTCCTGCACACTCAGGAGAATCTCGTCAATAACACCTGTTGATACATATATAATAAAATAAAATCTCATCATATCCACAACATCATCATCATAATCCATAAGAGAATCACACAATCATATAATGAACCGGATCACTTGCATGCAAGTGTCCTCAAGGATAAGTCAAATCATGTGTGCACAAGAGCGGGATGTTACAATTACTTAATCTAGGATCTAAGGAAACTTAGTTGGCATAGTCTAATATTTTAGAATATTATAAGATCTATTGTGATGAACTATTTGAGTGGAATATCTATGCCATTTTTCATAACATATACTCTTTTGTCCAAACACTCGTGCCCCAAGTGCTTATTTGTGCCTCTAGTGAAACTGAATTTTCTTCACCACCCAACTGGAAATAGTATTATATTGAACATTCTTATACCTTTTACAAGTTTGTTTGTCCATTATTTGCTATTAATATTTTTGAAATTATTTGAAAATGTTTCCCTATTAGTTTGGTCATGCTACTAGAATGACCAATTTGGAATTCTTTTATGTTAGGTTGAAAGGTGAATGGATCGAGGGATAACATATATATTTTTTCATATGATTTCCTTTTAAGGTCAAGTATGCAATCAAAGGCCTACTCTTTTGTAGCCTCTATGTTATACTACTTCATTACAATGGGATGTTATTTTTTTCATGGTTCTACTGTTGTTTTTAAGTCCTTTTCTTTGCATATATGTAGCATGCAATATGGAAGATTAAGATAACACGAACAACTAAACCATGACGTAAAAATGACATACAAGGGATACATACAAGACCATGTGAAGAATTAGGTTATTTTTAATTTGGAAAGAATTTATTGCATCTAATCCAATCGTTTATGCTCACAATATCTATTTTGGAAATAAT
>SNQJ01S0072651.1:11500-37926 GCA_010110895.2 Picea sitchensis
TGCTAACTTTAGAGATGCTTCTAGAATTCGATCAGGTGCCATATTTGGCGGAATCTCCAAATCTTATATTTTTTTTGGAAATTTCGATCACAGGTTGTCATTGGGAATTTTCCCACTGCCATGTGGCATCCCATGACTGGGCCACGTCAACCAATGTACAATCACCCTCTCACGTCAGCGTACAATATTCCAACTCAAATACTAACTCAGCCTACCACATTAGCTGCCACATCATTGTACGGACTGCCACGTGGTTGTACGGACTTCCATATGGCACAATTTTACTGGTCCACGAAATGACCCAGGAATACTGAATATGAGTGACATGTGGTAGCCTTTGGTGTTGCCATGTCACCATGCTGATGTCAACATGACACATGTCACCTCTTGCATATGCCACTATTTTTGTATGGTTGTTGACGTCATATGTACTGATGTTGATGCCAGCAGTACGAATGCTGACTCATCCCCCTACTGACTAGGCTAGGCTGACAAAACTTTGACTGTGAATATCATTCCACTTTGCATTGCTTGGATGTGTGCCCTTTAATCTTACTCAAATATAATCAACATCACCCCTGTGTGAAGTTCTCATCCTTCTTTCCAGGATGATATTTTTCTTTAACTCATCCAAGTACTCAAGAGAAAAATCATGAACTTAAGGTATTGAAACTTCCTCATCATGATCCATGATCATGGGAGGATAAAAAGGTTTCAAGTTCTCTACATTTACAACTGAGTAAATCTGCATATAAGGTGGAAGTTACAGACAAAAAGTATTGGTACCACGTTTCTCCAAAATAGTGAAGGGTCCATAACGAATGGGATTGAGTTTCTTGCCTTCACCCTTCAATCTCTCCTTGATGATGTGAAGCCATACCTGATCTCCAATCTGAAACTGATGATCAACCCTTTTTTTTCCATGCAGAGCTTTATATTGTGCTTGACTTTTCTCCAACTATTCCCTGACTGCCTGGTGCACCTGCTGGATCCTCTGGATGAACTTGTAGGATCTGTCCTCTTTTCTTTCTTCATTTGAATTGACATCTCTCCCATACATTAAGTCCAAAGGAACTTTAGGTAGGTACCCAAAACATGTCTCAAAAGGAGAACATTGAGTGGAGGAATGTAAGGATTAGTTATACACATGTTGTACATAGGGTATCTATTCATCCCATAACTTGGGATGCTTGTTGCAGTAGCCTCAAAGAAAAAGTACCATTGTTTAGTTTACCACCTCTGTCTATTCGTCGGTCTGTGGATAGAAAGGATTGCTCCTTTTCAATTTGGTGTCCATCATTCTCCACAATCTTGTCCAAAAATCCCCAAGCAATCGAGTATCTCGATCTAAGATAATGGATCTGGGTAGCCCAAAATGAACCCAAACATACTGAAAGAAGAGATCAGTAGTCTGCTCAGCAGTGATCTTCTTTTTACATGGCATCAAGATACACATTCTACTGAACCTATCCACTACAACATGCAAATAGTCATGACCCCCTTTTGACATTAGTAAACCCCCTACAAAATCCATGGAGATACTTTCCCATGGATGGGATGGAACAGGTAATGGTGAGTATAGCCCCAATTTTCTATTAGTGATCTTACAAGTAGAGCACATCACACACCCCTTTACATATTTAGTTACAATTAATTTCATTTGAGGCCAATAACAAAACCTTTGCAAATGAGCCATAGTTTTTCCTAACCCAAAATTCCTAAACAAAAGAGAAGTGTGAGCTTCTTGTATTACATGGACTCGTTCACTTGTAGGAATACATAGCTTTCCAAGATGGTAGATTAGTTTTCCCTGCAGACAATATTTCTTTACCCATGCACCATAGGTTAGCTTCTCATATACTTCTTTAAAATATTCATCAATAGAATATTGATCCACATAGATATCATGAGATAAAGAAGTATTCTTCAAAATAATAGAAATAACAATAGGAGGTCTAGAAATCATATCAACTACCTTGTTACTTGTACCCTTTTTGTACTTGATTACCAATTGAAACTATTGTAGGAAACCCATCCATCTGTAGTGTCGATATTGTTGCAGTTTGGTTTGTGCTTGAAGATACTGTAAGGGTTGATGATCTGTATGTATGATTGTTTCCTTCCCTAAAAAGTAGTGCTTCCATTTATTTACGCTTTAACTAATGCATACAACTCTTTATCATATGTATGATAATTAACAACAACTTGGTTAAAAGTTTCAGAGTGGTAACAGATAGGATTACAATATTGCATCAATACTGCACCCATGGCATATCCACTGGAATATGTCTCGATCTCAAAAGGTTGTTGAAGATTTGACAGTGCTAATACTGGTGCGGTACTAATGTTTTCCTTCAAAGTGTCGAAAGCTTTTTGTTCCTTTACTTCCCACTGAAAAGTTTTCTTCACACTAGTTAATGCATGCAAAGGAGATTCTATGAAGGAGAAGTTTGAAATGAACCTCCTCCAATATTGGACTGCACCTAAGAAGCTCTGTATCTCGGTTACACTTTCGGGCTCAAGCCAATTTACAATTACATCAATCTTGGAAGGATCAATTTTTAATTGTCCTCCTCCTACAATATGACCTAAGTATACAAGTGCAGTCTTGCCAAATTCACATTTAGACAATTTTACATACAAGTTTTCCCTTTGCAAAGTATCCAATACTTTCTTTACATGCCTCACATGGTCATCCCAAGTCCCACTAAAAATAAGAATGTTGTCTAAATATACAATCCCAAAATCATCTAGAAATGGCCTGAATACATCATTCATCACACACATGAAGGTTGTTGTAGCATTACAAAGCCCAAACAACATAACTAACCACTCAAACAATCCCTACTTGGTTTTAAAGGTAGTCTTCCATGCATCTTGTTCTGCAAACCTGATCTAATGGTATCCATTGCGCAAATCCAACTTAGTGAAATAAACAACATTCTTTAACTGATCAAGTAAATCATCTATATGAGGAAGATGGTATCGATTTTTCACCGTGATTTTATTTAAATCCTGGTAATTGACACACATTCACCATGTGCCATCTTTATTTGGCACCATCATGATCATAGAACCACAAGGAGATGAGTTGGGTCTGATGACCCCTTGATATAATAAGCCCTGTACCTGCTTCTTGATCTCTATCAACGCCACAACTGACATCATGTACATGCCCACATTAGGAAGAGGAGAATCATGTTGAAGATGTATCTCATGTTGGATTTCCCTCTTAGGAGGTAATCCATCTAGTTCCTAGAAAATATCATCATACTTAGAAACAATATCAATTAATTCTTTCTTATGAGAAGGATCACATCCTTGGAAAGCATCAGATGTTCCGACAGTTTTTCCCTTACGACCATGAGTACATGTCTCTTGTTAGTGTTTATGAGTCTCTTCATTTTTTCTGCACTAACAAGTGTTGTGTTTACCCTCATGTTGTGAGGTCTAACAATATATTTCACTCCCCCATTAGTAAGGTGGTATGTGTTCTCATGAATAAATAAGACTTATTTTCTATCATAAAGATAAGGAATCCCCAACACGATGTAGAATATATCAAGTGATACAACATCCAAATCCACTTCATCAATCAACTTTGAAGCAATAGAAAATCTGACCCTACATTGTTTGGTGACATTAAGTTTTTCTTTATCACATACCCAACCAAGAGGATAAGGCTTTGGATGTGGTTTCCTTTCAAGACCCATATTTTTGACAAGTGATTCAGATATCAATTTTACTTGGGAACCTAGATCAAATAGTGTATCTATCTTAGTGTGTTTAGATACAAATCTTATGTGAAATAATTCATTCCTCTTTCTTTCATCATCATGAGATTCATTATTGGAATTTTAACTAGCATGAAGGGAAAATTTACCTTGTACTCCAACCGCTGTGATCTTTCCTTTGTCTTCTGAATCAGAACCAAGATCTTGTTGCACTGTAGCAATGCTTTTTGTCTTCTCCTTTCCACTGAATGGTTTCGATCTCTTCTCTGGATGCATTTTCCAACAATGTTCATCATTGTGACCACTTTTCTTGCAATGAGTGCAAGATGGATTTCCTCCTTCTCTCGTCACTGTGGCGGTCTTCTTGTCCTTCCTTTTAAAATTCTTAAAGGCTTATGTGGGAGATTGGAAGATTTCTTTGTGGGATATTCTTGAACATGCTTTCCCGTGTTCTCAAGGTGAGTGGCTTGCACACAAAATTTGTCAAGATTGGTGGGGTTAAACAAGAGCAAAGTATGACAAATATAAATGTGAAGTGTGCCAATAAAGTTCATTAAAGTTTCATAAGAATCCAAAGGAATGTTTAATGAAAGAGCTTTCTTCCTAAATTATTCTGTGAAACTTTGCACAGTTTGACCTTTACTTTTCCTTAAAGTTTTTCATTCCATCATGATCCAGATTATTTTCGACACGAAATGAGATCGGTGATATAATAAATAAATGTACAGATATATCATAGATATTCCAAACCAAACCTGTTGTGATGATTCTGTTCAAACAACCAAACCTTGCCATAATATCTTCAAGAAAACCAATGATCCCTTTGTGAGAATCACTCCTTGTGGGAATAAATTCTATCCACTTGGTGAAATAATCTGTTGCAGTTAAGATCCACATGTGTTGACCACTTGAAGCAGGATGAATTTCCCTAATGAAGTCCAGACCCCATTGCTGAAAGGGTCCTGAAGCTACCACATGCTTCAATGGCAGAGACTTGAGTTGCTTCTTCCCAGAGAATTTCTAACATTTGATGCAAGCTCTGACTTTTGCACAGACATCGATGAATAGAGTAGGCCAGAAGTACCTAGCCCTAAGAATTTTATAGGTCTTGGTTCTCCAGAAATGATGTCCCCTGCACAGGCTGTCATGAAAATCAAACATAATCTTGTGGGCCTCTTATGGGTTTAAACATCTAAGGAGCACTCCTAGAGGGTCCTTCCAATACAAAAACTCGTCAATAAGGCAATATCCAATTTCTTTGAGTTTTAAAACTTTTGCCTTGCTCTTCCCTATTCCATCTAGAGGCCTTAACTCCTGCAGAAAAAATATAATGTCTTTGTACCAGGTACATTCTGCCAATGGAGGGCTATCCTGTGGATTTTTATCAGACGACTCAGCCTGTTGATTTTATGAGCAAGTGTTGATGGAGTTAACCCCCAAAGATTTACAATTAGATTCAACCAACATATTGGCTAAACCTTGACCTTTAACTAGTTTGGTGGGTTTTATTTCCAGATCAAATTCAAGTATTTTGACAATCCACTTGCTCCTTCTCCCGTCTATGTCGGGCTGGATGAGAATGTCCTTCACAGAAGCTGAAGGAACGTATGCAATGATCTTTGAATGTATGTCATAGAATATGAAATCCTTGAGAGATTTCACCAAGGCATAAGCTCGTTTCTCCATAATGTCATATCTAACCTCTGTGTCTCTTAGTTCTCTGCTGAAAAAATAAATTGGTTGCTCCAGCCCGTCAACGTTCTTCTATAACAAAATAGTTTCCACTGTATCAAACGAAGCAAAGGAAAATATCAGAAAATCCTTGGACTAATCAAGACTAATAAGTAGAGGTTCCTCAGTCAACGCCTTCTTGATTTTATCGAAGGATTCTCTGGACTCAGCAATCCATTTTACTTCATTCCCCTTCCTGAGCATGGATGTGATATGCTTCACCAATTCAGCAAAATTTTAAACAAACCTTCTCAGAAAATTGATTTTTCCCAGGAAATATTGGACTTCCTTCTTGGATATGGGAAGTGAAAAGGTTTGAATAGCTTCCACCCTGCTTGAATCAATATTGATCCCCTCAGCTGATACTATGTGTCCCAACAATTTTCCCTCTTGCATGGCAAATAAGGACTTCTTAGGATTTAGGGAGAGACCAAATTTTCTGCATTTTAGGAAGACCCTTCTCAGATGTTGACAATGTTCTTTATCAGATTTGGAAAACACTGTAATGTCATCCAAATAGATGACTACAAATTTTTCCCTTTTCCCTATGAAATCTATGTCGATGGCTCACTGAAAGGTTGCTCTTGCATTCATTAATCCAAAAGGAATTTGGGCATGCATGAATGTACCCCAAGGAGTAGTGAATGTTGTCTTTTCTCTTTCTTCAGGTAGGATAGAGATCTCATTGTAGCCAGAAAATCCATCAATCATGGAAATCCTGGAAGCACCTATTACCCCTTGTAATATATGTTTTATCTTTGGCAGTGGGTAATTGTCCTTCTTGGAGCTTTTGTTTAGGTTCCTAAAATCGACACAGAGTCTGATTTCTCCACTCTTATTTCTTACTGGGACCTAGTTGGCCACCCATTCAGAATATCTCAAAGGGACAATGATTTGAGTCTTCAACAACTTCTTTACCTCCCTTTCCATAATAGGCAACAACATAGGATTTATCTGTCTCAATTTCTTCCTAAATGGTTTGGCCTCCCACTTCAATGAAATTTTATGCTCAATAATGTTGGTGTCATATGTTCTGAGGTCTTCATAGGTCCAGGCAAACAAATTAGAAAAATCCTTTAATAGCTCAGCATACTCGGCCCTTTTCTCTCTTGATAAACTGCTTGACAACTTGACAAATTTTGGATCCTTCTATGCGTCAATATTACACTCATCCATGTTAGCATCATCATTTGAGACTTTACTCTTCACTGCCACATCATTTCTATCAAATAATATTTCCAGAGGGACCATTCCCTTTGGGATGTGATTGTTGGGCAATTGAACAATGTGATGATCAACAATTTTGTTTAGAAAAACATCAGGATGGGGATCTATGTAAGAAAATGGGTCCTGATCAATGTGTGATGTAGAAAACTCATCAACAACCTCCAGGAATATTTTGATTTCAAGATCATCCTCAAACACTTTCAAATTCTTGACATTGTCAGGTATAGAGGGTCTATATTTCACTTCTACATCGTATCTGAATTCAGATGGCAGAGGGAATCTGAAATTACTTGTTGAGACAACCATTGAATTGGCCATGGAATTCTCTTCTCTGGGAACAAATGAAATGTTAAAATATGAGAAAAAACCATCAATTAGGTCCCAAACTTCATTTCTATAACTTTTGATCCGAGGGTGTTTGGCCCCATAAGTATTTCTGATCTGATGGACAATTAACTCGGCATCCCCGAACACTAATATCTCTTCAATACCCATGTCCTTTGTAGCTCTCAAACCCAAAACAAGAGCTTCATACTCTTCAAATTCTAACTTGTAGGACAGAGATATAATTTCTTGAATAGGTGAAACAAGTACCACTCCAGCACCGACACCTTCTCTAGAAGAGGCTCCAGAACATTTTCCAAATAGAGGTAATCAAAGGAGAATCTTCACAGAGATTAAGGGACTCTTTTCTGATTTCAAGAGGAGGTTCATGGCCATCAGTGAGCTGCAATAAGATAGATCCCAAGTCAGTGTCAAGTGAAAAGATGGGATGGTTGGTGGGGTCAGATTCATCACTAATAATATAGGCCAACTGAGATTCTTTGTACAGTCTTCTATGCTCCCCCCCAAACACAGGAATAGTAGTATATGTGAGGTCCATCTGCAATGTTCCCCCAAGACTTTTTATCCAAGATCTTGACAATAACATGCCAAACTTTGGGGGAACATCAGCCACTACAATATCCATGACCATGCTTTTCATGGGAAGCTGAAACAAGTTCAAAATTAGATCTTTGATGACCCCAAGACATTGCACCCTCCTTGAATCAAAAGAATACAAGTCATGGTATGCTTTGGTGACTTCCAGTCCCAGTTCCTTCATGATGGTTTTGGGCATGTGATTATGAGAGGCTCCTGAATCCATCAGACAATTATGCAGTACCTTATCATGTATGTTCAATGATGTGTAAAAGGGAGGGGATGAATCTTCTCTATTTTCTACCATGGGACCTAATATGACTGATGGATTTTCATCTTGCAAATTGATTGAGTCTATGGGATGATTCGAGGGTTCATGTAGCAAGAACTTAGATAGGGATATCCTAAAGTCCTCATGTTTTATCGACTCTGAAAGGGGGACATGAATCCTAATCTTATGAATTTCATGCTCAAAGTTAAAATAGGAGGGGGGATTCAAAATTTCTCTTACCTCTGGGATGAGACCTTTGGCTATTGGTGGGAGGTTTTGTGTTTCCTTCTCCTTGCTATTGCTTGCTACATCTTCAGTGGGATTTTTTTCTCTAGTAGGTCGATCAGGAACATCATGCTTTCCTCCTTTATTTTTGGACCTGAGATTGTATCTATTTCGGTTGTCACTGGCCTTATCCCCCTTTCTCATCTCATTTAATTGGTTGTCCATGAGATACTCCCCATATGTTGATTAAGTTAAGTGAGGAGAAGAGGATGTATCTTCAAGACAGTGAATTTTAGGATCGAGGTCTTCTTCCTCTCCACCCTCAAAATAACAAGGTTATTTTGAAGAGGGGTCTGGATTTTCTGATCATCCCTATCTATGTTTCGAGGTTCTCTTTGCATAATCTGAGGAGCATTTTTATTCGACCTCCTGAAGTTTCCTTTGTTATCAACAATTTGAGGATTTTTGTATGTTTTCTTCCCTTCTAATTCCAACCTTTCCATTCAAGCTGAAAGTGATTTTAGTAACTTGGTTACTTCATCCATTTGATGGGGGGGAAGAGGAACTGGAGGTTGAGGCTTCAGATCCTCCTCTTCATCTGTCTATATAAGCCTTATTCCCAAGTCTTTCAACTGCCAATATATTAGACTCTACTTCCAGGGATGCATCTTGCATATGAGCCAAGGAGGTAGCTCTTCTCTCTTTTAACATGGGGCAGAATTTAGGGTCAAAAGCACTAGCATATGTGATTTTGGCAGAGGCCTCAGTAGGATTTATCTCAGCAGGGATATTATTGTACATTTTGTTGAATCTTTTCGAGAAGTCAGAGACAGACTCTCCCTCTTTTCTCTTTAGGGACCCGAACTCTATGATATAATACATGAAGTCCTTTTTACCCCCCCATTATCTCAAGAAGATATCATCTAAAACCTCAATCCCATCAATGGATCTAGGGTTCAGGGCTCTGAACCACTTTCTGGCTTCTCCATCAAGATTGTGGATGAAAATCCTCATCCACACATCTTCATTTACTATGACATAGTTATCAACATAACTATAGAAATTTGTAAGGTGATCCTTTGCAGTGATATATCCCTCCCCCGTGAACTTAGGCAGTTTCTTAAGGTATCCATCAGTTGGGAGGGCATTAAGAGGCTGAGGAAAAATGAGAGGGGCATATCTGGAAACTACTATAACATCCATTCTATTTCTGGGGGGATTATCTCCTTCCATTGGAGTGTGAACAGGAGGAGAACTAGGAGGGGATGAGGTTCGGACATGGGAGATGGGAGGTGTGCTTCTGGGAACAAAGGGAAACAACCGAGGCTCTAGATAAAAGGCCTCAGGGCTCGAGGGAAAAGAGGTTTCCCTCTCTGTCAAAGAAACAACTTTGACAAGAGGAGGGGTAGTGAAACTGGGGGAGGAGAAATCAGCAGGAAAACTCCCAAAATTTAAACTTCTAGAAGCTCCAGCAGATGGTGTAATAGGGAACTGAGAAACAACTACTAGATTTGCTATAGGAGGATGGTGAAAATCATCAGAAATACCTGGTTCAACAGCTGAAGTACCCTCCTGAAGGATCTTTCATATTCTGATGACTTTCTCTGGGTTAGCTTTAGGTGTTACTAAAGGTAGTTGTGGAATGGAACTTGTCTATCTGCCCCTGGAAGCCACAACTGAAACATTGGATTCGTCTCAATGGAGTCACCACATTGGAGTCACTAGGTGCACAATTGCAATCTTGAAGTACTAAGTTATGATGCACCTTCAGAATGAGTAATCTTTGTCGTTCAATCCCAAGGAAAATATTCAATTCATCCCTGGCAACGACACCAGAAATGTTAGCACTGGAAGTCACCTCTGGATTGTTGCAGAGGTAAGCCCAATACCCATCAATTTGTATGTCACAGTGAATATTTTTAAAGGGTGGTCTAATCGATGCAGTATCAAGATTATATCGCTTTAACTCAGGAAACTGGGCTGGAATGCATAGGCAAGTGAGGTCTCAACCTAACTTCAGTTAGTAAGTTGTAATAAGGGTGAGTAGGGGGAAGAACTTGAGAAGAATGAAGAAGTTTTCTATGGGCATCCAGTCTTCCAACAACTTAAAGAGGAAAAAATCTGAAGACAAGATCCTCTTGGTTCAAGGTTTCAAGTAACTGAATGAATTTATCACTGAAATGAAATCAAACATACATCACAATTCAATAATAACAACTCGACTGGATCATCCATGCCCAAGTCATTCAACGTTGGGGGAAAAACAATCACAAGAAACTGATCAAAACTGGTCGTGATGCCACTGTGATCAAACCTACATCACAAGAACATAACTACCCTCGACTGGATCATCCATGCCTGAGTGTCTTAACACGGTTGTTACAGAGATATGGAAGGAAACTGACTTTCATTAAACAAGAAGTCTCAAATATAGATACATACCCAGAGAACCAAAGGCTTCATTAAAATTTTACAAATCGGGATCTTAGCTCAACCATCGACCCTAAAAAAATATAAGGAAGACTCCTATATAATCAGAGCCAAAATACGGAAGCATGCTCGAGTCTCTGCATTAAAGGAATTACGTCTACATTCTTCCTGACAGACTTTGCATGCAGTCTCCTATCAGAAGAGATCTCTTGTCAGGCTCAATCATGTTTCAGGAAGGTTTTGCATCTAAGACGACTTGCTGACATTCCTTTATAGGGATTTCCATTTATGGTGGAAACTATGTTCAATAACCACCAACTAACTTCAATAAATGCTTCATCAGGATCGAGAAGGCCTGAGTCGGCACTGCACCTACGGAATTTGGCGGCCTCTGCATTCTGCCATATGGATCTAAGTTTGATGCTCGCGAGGAGGCCTGACAGAGGACGTGGAATCCGACGATGTGATTGGTGCGTTCAGCATAAAATAACGGATGTAGATATGGCCAGGTGGACAACATGGATGGGAAGAGGAAATGCAACAGGTGCGATAGTGAGTGGAGGACAGGCATGAGGGAGCAAAATTTATAGGGGAGCGGGGGATGTGGAGGACAGAGGAGAGAGATGGAATGGGGGGCAGCTGTCGGCGGGATAGAGCGACCATTTTTTGACCCGGGATAGGGCCTTATACATACATGTGCATATCAGGGCTGCGAAAAGTGGTTTGATTCTTCACCTCTTTTGGACCTGATGTGTGTCTCTCACTGACATGTAGAATCTCCACAAAATCATGGTTTCAAACCCGGCCCACCCTACAATTTTTAACAACTGCGCATGTTGGGGCCACAATATGATCAACAACCATCAATCTAGAGTGCTCAGATCGCATTCGCCCAGATCTACGTGCCTCTTAGCACAATGCGCCAAATGGTCACATCGACCCCGATGAACTTAGGATAAGTGCCATTTAGTGGGTTTTAAGCCCATTTATTTTCCTTTTTTCACCTAGAGGCCAAAATCAAGGGAATAACATCCCCCTGTAGAAACATATGATAACAACGTGGCCACATGATGTCATTATTGTTGACGTGTCCACATGAAAGAGAGTGACATGTGTCACCAAATAATGAGAAAATGGCATGCCCAAAGTACTAGAAATGAGTGCCACATGTCGACGACAGATGAATGCCACGCATATCCATAGATGAGTGCCATGTGCCTCCGACTCTTCGGGGTTTCTATTATCTGCGCTTGTTCTGAACTAAAACCTCTCAGATGGCTAATCTCCTAGATCTTATGTGGTAGTTCGGGGCTCTGACATTTCGGGGTTTTGTGAGACTTAAACAAAGATGAGCTAGGACGCCCGAATGTCGAAATCGTGGAGTGAAACTTTGTATTACTTTGTGGTTAAACGTCGCATGATTATGCAACTCTGAATGCATGAGAGTCGCTAATTTGATTTGACTGTTGGATCTCCACCATTGAAAATTAAACATGTATGTTCTCACAATATAAACCCGAAATGGATTGTTGTGTCTTTTTTTTTTTTATGTTTCCTGCACATACAAAGGACTTGGTCGACCTGCTGCATGTTCAATTAGCGATAAACATGATGAAAATTATTTTCAAACTCAAACTAGAACATGGAATTACCTTTCAAGAAAGAAAAAGATGGTGCAAAATAAGTAAAGATGGGTAGGGGCCATTGAATTTGAGTGATTAAATCATGGAGAATAATCTTAGCAAACACAAAACAAAAATCACACTTGATGGATGTATGGGGTAAAGGAGGGAAAGGGCAGGGGTGCAGACCTAAGTTACAACATTGGCTCCAACCGGGGATAACACTTCCCTGTGAGGTGCTAAGAATAGTAGATCAGGTGCCTTACCTCTCAAAACCTCACTCCCACTTGTTGTAACTTACCTCTTCTTCTGTCTGTCATCCATGTATATCTACTTCTATGGACCTGTGCACTATCTTCATCCTCTAATTCACTTTCATCTACATTGATAACCAAATCCTTTAAAAAAGGGTTCAAACTGATCTTCGCATTTGACCTCAACTTATTAATGAGTTTGGTACAAGGTTCTCTCATTATGGCTTGTACAACATGCTTTTATCCCTACTTCTTTGATGACTTTTCCATATTCTTCAAACCTCCTGGTTTGATGGAACCAACCAAGTATTTCATTAGTGCAAGCATGGTCCTCATGACTTTTTGTTCGATGATTTGTCTTGAGGTCAAGTATTCTTTTCATGTGCAACTCTCCGATTGGACCCTCGACATGATATTATCACGTGATTGTGGAGGTTGTTGAGGGTGTTTTGGATCCACACCGCTCTGAATTCCATAATCAACCACCAATTTCCACGTACTTCACAAGCTATACCATGGTTTCAATTGCGAAAATGCTCTAGGAGATTAACGTTAAGGCGCTTTTTATTTCCGCAATGAAGTGTAAGGCTTCGATCAATTGTGTAACCTGCGATCTGGGTGACCCTACTACTTTAGCACCCCTGCTAAATTTTTATCCATCTATGAACTTTAAAATTCTTCTAACCATATTTAAAGATGGTGCTATTTTTTCCTGTCCTCGAAAAGAAGATCAAACCAACAACACTAACACACCCAAGTACCTTTGTTGAGATATGGAGTCTTTATTCACACACAGACTAACTAATCAATGGAAAACTAAAAGCAAAGAATCTATGGTACAAGAGGGACCTTCCCTCAGTCTTTCAAGCAAAATAGTGTTTCAGGAAGTGCCCATTTATTGGGCCTCCAAAAATTTTAGTATCATCCAGATTGTGTAAAACAAATGTATTATTGTCCATAACCTATACCACCTTAAAAGGACTAAACCATAGGTTATTGAACTTACCATGCTTAGAGTTTTCTTCCCTTTTGGAATCCCACCTCAAGACCAGGTCGCCTTCTTGAAAGATCCCCTACTTGGTTTTCTTTTCAAAATATGACTTGATTTTTCTCTGGTATGCCTTAGTTATCTGATTCAATGCTTCTCTCTTTTGTTGAACCTCTATAATCTGAAATATTCTCCTTTGGATGTCATTTGGCTCCTCCATTTCTTCCCGTAGGAATTTTAGAACTGGCATACCAAGTTGATTAGGGAAGACAACATCTATACCATAGACTATTTGCAATGGTGAGGTTCCCAAGGATATATTGGTGTTGGTCCTATTAGCCCACAAGGCGTACTTAAGTTTAGAGTCCCATGATTTCTTGTTTTCGGTCAACAACTTCTTGATGATCCTTATGAGAGTCTTGTTTGATGGCTCGGCCAACCCATTCTCCTTAGGATAATAGGGCATGGAATGTGTCAAAGAAATGCTATGGTTGCCACAAAATTCGATCATGGATTTGGACTTGAATGCCTGGGCATTTTCTGTTATAAGCTTTCTAGGGAAGCTGAACCTGGCAAAGATATTGGTTTCCAAAAAGTTCATAATCACCTTGTCAGTAGAATTCCTAGTGGGCACATCCTCGATCCATTTGGTAAAGTAGTTAGTGGTAATGAGAATCCACTTGTGCTTCCCACTGGAGGGTGGATTTATCTCACCTATGAAATATAATCCCCATTGTTGAAAGGGGCCATTGGTAGTGATAGGTTTTAGGGGCAGTGAGAGTAATTTTTGTTTTCCTAAAAACTTTTGACATTCATTGCATGCCCTTACTATAGTGAATACATTAGAGAAAAGGGTGGGCCAATAGTACCCTGCCCTTAGGATCTTGAGGGATGTATCTTTCCAATGTCGGTGTCCCACACAAACTACCCTGTGCATATCTGTTGTGACTTTTTCAGCTTTATTTTCATCTATACATTTTAATAAGATGCCAACAGGATCCCTCCAATATAGGTTCTGATTTAAAATGAAGAATTTTATAGCCTTTAATTTGAGAGACCCGACCCTTGTCTTCTTCAAATCTGGTAGACATTCTAGGTGCTACAGAAAATAAATAACATCTTTATACCAAGGTGAAGAAGAGTATTTTTCAAATACCTGCATGTTGTCTTGTCCATACTGCGTCACAGGCACATCGGATTGGGTGAAGGTTTGATACAATTCCAGTACCTTATAGTTTGGTTCTGATAATAACCTGGAAATTCCCTGCCCCTTAATCAACTTGGTGGGATTTATGTGCAGGTCATATTCCAACAATTTGACAATCCATTTCCCTCTTTTCCCTTCACTTTTTGGATGAACCAGAATCTCTTTGACACTACTGCTAGGAACATGGATTGTTATGCTAGACTATAACACATAAACCCTTAAGGATTTCAATGCTTTGACCAACACATAGGACTGCTTTTATAAAATTCCATACTTCATATCAGCATCTTGAAGGGATTTGATGAAAAAGGCTATGGGTTTTTCATGCCCTTCTTGATTATTTTGCAGTATCCCAACAACAATGGTTTCCTCGGAGGAGAAAGAAAAGATAAAGAAATCGTTGGCGTAGTCAAGGATGAATAATATAGGGGCTCCAACCAAAGCTTGTCTGATCCTTTGGCATGTTGATTTTTCCTCCTGTGACCACTTGATAACAACATCTTTCTTCAACATGTTGGTGATAGGCCTTATGATTTCAGCAAAGTTTGGCACAAAGTGCCTTAAAAAATTGATCAGTACTTATATGACTTCAGCGACCATGGGAGATCATATTGTACTCCATTGTATATAGATATCTTCGGATTGATTTTGAGATTGGTTTTCACTGGGCCTTGTTCATGACTATGATAGCCTATGGCATGTATCTACTTTGTATTTCATATTCATGGCCATGAACAATTTTTTTGGAATATTTCCACATGGATCTACAGTGTAATTGAAATTTCCAGCCATGTGTACAAATTCATTATGGATTGCAATATTCTTATGAGCAACTAGTTCGTCCAACTGGGTCTCCATTACTGCACTTCTGGAAATTATAATGTATTTCGGCCATCACAGATACTCCTCTAACCTCACACATTAAGGGGCATCTGGTATAGAAATATTTGTCTCACCCCATGAAACTTGCTTAGAAGGCATTTTCCATTTCCCTATGCAGACTTGAAGTTCCTTTTTGCAATTCCTACAGCTAAAAATAATATTTTCCACATATATGTGTCCTAACAACTATACAACATGCGTATACACAGGTTGCACCATTACAACCCGCATACATCGAGTTTTGTGCCCAAAATTAAAAAAATAGTGTTGGGTTTCCATGTCACGTCACGAGATCCATAATCCTTGACCTTCCATATATTGGAAATGCTCTGAATCGGCCCTTCAGTTCCATTTGAAGGCTATAAATGGGCCATATCCAAGCTATGGAAGAAGGAGAAGAATTCAACTTTTAAGAGAAAATTTGATCTAGAGAAATTATTCACTTTATATTGAGTGTGCATCCCTTTTTCCTTTTAAGTCTGAACACATTGTTCAACCCCTAATCTCTTCCCTCTTTGATGGAGAACCTCATTATCTCTCTTATATGAGATTGCATTTGGTGGAGGATTAAAGTGGTGGAGGCCCAAGTGGAAGGGACTTAGTTTCTCGATTTTGAGACGTGCCGACGTGGAAGTTTGTCATTCATACACTTCTGTTGATCATATTTTAATAGAAATACTCTTTTCTTGTCTAATTAATGTCTTGCAAATATTTGAATTTTTATTCCATGGGCATATTTGTTATGAATAGTGATGGATTATGCTATTATATGTGTTAACTTTATATATTATCAACATATGCTTCTGTGTCTTGGTTGTTGAGGAACATTTGCGGGTATATAGCTTTGATTCGAGTGCTCAATAGTGGTCTTCATCGAACATTTGGACGAAGTATGCTCTTTATCTTGTCTTTTTAGCATGTTTGTTTATATAACATACTTGATATTAGAGTTGATTTCTATAGTCATTTTGTTGGTTGTGGTTTACCCCATGCCATAGAGTGATTTTCTTCCTAACAGTAGGGATTATACTTCATGGTTATCTTTCATTTTTGGCTAAATATTCATTAAACTAATGTACAAGTTTATAATTGAGTGGGATATGAAATATTCCAAATTCCAAGTGACATTTAAAATGTAACAAAAACATAAAAAAAAAGTTCACAAGAGTCATCATACTTTAAAATTCATTTTAAAGAGATGTAATTACAATATAATATTCCATGTTATAAAAAATTAATCTTCTCTATCATATGAAAAATTAATTATTTAATTAATCTAATTTAAAAATAAAATAAAAAAACATAAAAAATTAAGCATTAAATTACTAAAATTACTATCAAATAAAACTTTACTTATTCCACTACTTTAAAGTATCTCTTTTACATGGTAAATGACAATATTACTATCAAATAAAACTTATTCCATTACTTTAAAGTATCTCAATGATAATAAGATATTTTTTATCCACACAACATTCCATTAATTCAAAGAATCTCATTCACATGGAAAAATTTAAGTGAGAAGTGGAAGTATTATTTGATTGGAATGGATTACAAATGAGTGATCAACATGGGTAAAGGAAAAGAAGTGAACTGACTCTTTACCTCTTCCAATAAACCTGAACTTGAATAATAACAAGCCTTGCTATCATCATTACTACAATACTTCAGAAAACTGTTGGTTTACTCTGAACTTCCCCTCATGGCTATATCAATGACTTTATAAGATTTTGCAGCCTCTTTGCATATTTTGCAGCCTCATACTTTGAAATATATGAGACCCTTTAAACCCGGACATAAATTATAATTGAGATCTAGTTATATGTGCAAAATTGTGTTTAATAAAGTACATGACAAACATTTCATTAAAACTCACCTTACTCGAATGACCATGGTATTAAAAACCAAACAAGATCAAATTCAGGGCATGATTAGAAAATCTAGAGCTTGTTATCTCATGCCTTAAGTGGTCTGAAGGACATATGGGGACCCAAATATTTAATAATTTTGAATTGACCAATTTAGATCTAGTTTTATGAACAAAATTGTAAATAAATATCGGTAAGTTATAATTCATAAAAAAATATAGTTCCTTATTTGAATGGAACACGAAAGTAAACTAAACAAAATGATTCCAGAATCCTAGATATCCATAAATACATGTACTTTCAATGAAAAACAAAAAATTCTAGAATGTATGTCACTTGTTTAAAGAAATTGTAATGGTATGTCATCTTCAATTATTCATTCATGTTCGGCTTTTGATATTTTCCATTTTCTAACTTTTGTTTTTTTCTTTGATTGAACCTCTATTAACTTTATGTGCGTTGCACATACCAAATGACTATATTGACAACTTATGACATCCGACTAATAGTCTAGAAAGTTAACATGACTATCAGTTTGATGGGTTTCTTGAAAAAAATAGCCTTTCAAGACAATGGATCCTCTTTCATATATAAAACCATTATCATCAAAATCTTCTAATAACCTTGTCTTTCCTTCTGTGCATTGCATCAAATAATATTTCACGTTTTCACCGTTGTCTACAGGTGCAACCACAACAAAGACATCTCCTGCAAATAATTTGATATGTTCCAACAAGTTGTTCTTGTTATATTAGCACACATGCACGTGCCATTAAACTAATCTACTATATATAAATTTTATATATCCAACTTACAAGTACATCTACAAGTTGTTTAAATATTTAACAAATATATTTGAACAATTGAAACATAAATTTCCTTCTCTAACAATATTAGAAACTCTATCGCCATCAATTGACACTATAGTTTCATTTGATTCCATCTCATCTGAGCTTGCAAGTGGCATTTTTCCCTTTTTATTATGTTTGATATGTCTCCAAGCTTTAACATATTCCACATTTTCATTTTCGAAAATCTCTATGGATTATGTGTCCTCTATGCAAACTGAACAAAAACAAGATTCATTTCTTCTATCAAATGAAAACACATTATGATCCCATATGAGACCCTTTAAACCCTTTAAACCAGCATCATATGGGATTGATCTATTTACATCTTGGTTTTCAACATACCAAAAAAACCTACACAAGACAAGAACTTGTTAACTTGAAATATATCAAGAACTTGATTGAAGATCATATAAATTTGAACATGTGAATAAAAATATCATGTGTACATGTGTAACATATATATACACGCACCTATGCACATCCCTTGATGGATTATTTTCATGTCTTAGCTCCATTTTGCACCATTCAACAACTTGATCAACTAATTCAAATATATTGGCATGAGGGTTCATCTGATACCTTCAAAGTGCTCATTTTACACATGCCCCTACATCGTCCTACTCTCCTTTTCCATGAACAGTCTCAAAGAAATTCCAACAATGTGTAATGTTTGATTTCTTGTGAAGACGAAAAAACCAATAGAATGATCATGAAGATTTGAACTGACCTAGACATCCATCTGACCATATCCAATGTCGACCGAATCTGATCCCACGTTCTTTCAATGAATCATAAAATTTATCAAAACAATGTTGTACATAATGTGTATCATGTTCTCGATCATCACTTATATAAAAGTGATATTCTTTAATAACATGTTGAATGTTATTAGTGCTTTCTATGTTATCAACACTTGGTTGAGCATGTCTATATAGAACGTGGAAAAATATAGTGACTTGATCGGAATGATAATATTCACTATGTATTTCTTTTTGTGCAACGAATGCGTAATTCTCTGCAAAATCAACTACAGACAAAATTGTCCCTGGTGGAAACACTTCACGAGATTGTTTGAATTTTAGGTATTTTCATCGAGCTCTATGGGAATGCTTGGTGTATTTAATAATTTATTCCTCAAGCTTCTTCAAAAAATATCACACATATTTTATCTACTTTCAAATCAATCCTTTTGGAAATAACATTTGAAGAATGTGGAATCGTGTTGTTGATATATTCATATCTCTTCCAATTTACTATTATATTAGACAATGATTGATCATTCATATCAACAGGATACCTTGAGTGAAAAAAACTTAGATTTCCAACATTTCTTTCCACCAACACATTTTTTTTGGTAAAATAATTCATCACCTTCTTTTCCACATAGAATTTGAGATATAAAAGCATGGAATGTGGAAGGAGGAGGTGAACTTACCCACAACGTTTTATCAAAATCAAGAAAAGTTTCATAATATAACTCAAATTACAAATGATAACAACAAAAACAAGTGTCATGAACAGTGATGGGTCTAACAAACCATGGTTTTTGTTGTACAAATGTATTGATAAAAATTTTAACTTCTTTGTGCTCTTCTTTGAACTTATTGAACAATTCTATTTGTGTCAATAGAAATGTATTTTCTGTATGTTCTTCGTATTTTTTTCATGTTATTCTTCATCGCAACACATCCCTTGTATGTGGTGAAACACGATATTCTTTCAACCAAAAATTACTGGTTGAATCTTTAACATTTTATGCAAGTCTATCTTTGTAGGGTTGTATAGAAATAACTATCCAACAAGCAAGTTCATATAGACAATATGTACATATAGACAATATGTACATGCATACCTGGTTGGACTTCTTCTTGTTGAAAATCTCTATTTACATCATCATCGTTTCTTTCTTCAATATTTTCACATTCTCATTTCTTTCTTCAATATTTTCACACTCTTGTTTCTTTCTTCAATAATGCAATTTTCTTTGTTTGTTATGACGAGTTTCATCTCGAGTGTGATCAAATTTTCTCTTGCGCTCACTTTTGTTGCCCATAATTATAGTTATCTGTAAAATCTTTTAAAAAATTCAACATTTTCTAACACGAAATAAAATTTCAAACCTTAAATATTATAGCTCAAAAACTATTTTTTTTAAGAAATAAAGAAATGGATTTTATAATCATATTGTAAAAGAATTGGAAAAAAGTGCTCAATAAACGAAATTGTTTTTAAAAGAATTTTGCATAAAAAAATTGATTTTAAAAAAAAATGATCTTTGAAAAAAAATAGTTTCAAAAAAACTTCATTGTGACAAACATTATTCAAAAATAATATCAAGAATTTTATAAGAAATGTTTAAAAAAACCTACTCTCAAAAAAATTCCCTTTGATATAATAAGAAATTTCCTATGAAATCCTTCACCTTGAAAATAACGTTCAAGTAAGTCTTTACCTTGAAAAATTTTCAACAAAACCTTCAATATATAAATTATTACTCCAATAAAAACTTGAACTTCAAAAAGATAATTTTTTTTTTACATTCAAAACATCAACAACCTTATTCAAAACAACGAAAAATATCCTCCAAGTAGTGAAAAAGATGATTCAAACTTTTTCTTAGAGGCTCCACATATGCAAAAATGTGTGTTTCCATCTTCATGATTTTACCCCGGGGCTATCATTGAGATTAGCCATCAAAACTAATTGGAACTTCAATTTGACAATCTATTCTTGGATTTGTTCAAATATTGAGTAACACTAATTTGATTGTGGATTGCATAAGAGCTTGGTCATTAAAGGTATCAAGACTTGAAGCATTTCTATGAAATCGCAAAAAAAAACTTAAACCAACAAAGCATAGTGTCAGTCTTGGTGCTCATATAGTTTAAGGATGAACTCAAACCATTTGACAATGCTAACAAAAATATATGAATATCCTATTTAATAGTTATGAAACCTTGAAAAAGGATTCTTCTCCCATAAGGAGATTTAGGATCAATGGCGATAAAAAAAAAGCAATGATTCTATGTGTATCATTTTATTGTCCAACTCCCTCTCCTCTCACTCTTGCATATCAATCTTGAACCCTACATCTAAATATCAAAGGCTAAATCTCAAATGTTCTCATAATTTCATTTAACATAGTACTTCTCCAGTTGTCTAATTGTAACATCCCCACTATAATCCCCAATTTAATTAATGCATAATTTAGATATGAATGTGGCTATGGCCAAGCGATGTAATATGCAAAATGTATTTTCTGATTTCAATAAATAGAATGTGATACTAGGGTTCTCTACGGTTACCAACAAAGGTACCATTGTATTCTAGTAGCATTGGCATATTCAACCTTCCACAAGGGAAGGAGGTCTCACTCGAAGTGCTACTGAGACTTATGTGGAATAAAGTGATTTAATGAGGACACACCATCAGATCTAGTGCAATAATAGACATATTCATGCTTGAATGTGGAAGATCATTTCATTATAAGTCTAAACCAGGTTATGCATATGGAAATCCATGTTGTGTAGCATAAAGAGAAGTGTACGCATCATAAAATCTTGTTAAATGGTATCGCAACTAGAAGCTGCACAAAATAGTACAATTTGTGCAGAAGACAGATCATGCATTCATCCATATCATAATGAAATTTTGTATTCCCGAATACTCTATTGTATATTATCATATCGCAAAATGGCGTACATGGAGAGGTTCCTTCATATCACGACTTATACAATAGAGCTAGAAATAGCTTGGCCACAACAGAAACAACAACATCTATGCAACCACAATAGCGAAAATCATACATTAACAACTAACCATTAACAATTAAGATCAACTAACAAGTAACCCTTTCTTATTACATTTCCCCCAATGTATATCATTTTGTTGGTTGTTTCTTGATTCTTCTTCTTTGGTTTCTTGATTTTGTTTCTATTTCTTTCCCACTTTGTCTCTTCCTACACTCAAAGCTTCTAAACCTTTATGATTATTCCTCTAGCCAACGGCTAATCGATATTCACTTTTTATATGTTGGCAGTTAGCTTTCCGCCACTTAGATTTCGCATTGATGTGATTTATTGTTCTGCAAAACATTATAAATTCCACACAACTTTACACTCTTCAAAAACATAGGGCCCAATAGGCCCCAACCACAAACCTTGACTCGTCCCGAGTCAAATTTTCACCTCCTTTCTCTTCTCTCTATCAAATGGAGGGTCCAACTCAGGTACAATATGAACCACCTACTGGTGAAAGATATCATATTTCTCAAATTGTTCCTACCATTTGCGCACCGAGATGGAAGATCCTACAAAAAACTCTTGTGTTACAGCTACGTCAGGCTCTGTGGGTTTTGTATCCATCAATGTCTACCATTTAGAGTCCATAAAAAAATCAAGCTATTGGATTTGTACGTAGGTCACTTGCACAGCTAGTTTGAACTCCATGAGTTCCTTCTTCACAGCCTAGTTGGTGTCATACAACAAGTCAAGTCATTCATCAACCTCTTGTATACGCGCAAACTTAGCATTCTACTCCACCAGGTCTGTAATGGCCTGGACCTCTTTATTCATTTGTTTGCTTTGCGCCCTGAGATCCTCTACTAGTTTATTGCAACATTATAACAACCCAAACCAATAATTCACCAACTAAAAATGCTAGCTTCACTCACTGGGGTTCTTATGTAGAGACGAGAAAACATTATCACCCTCTTCATGTTGTAGCTCAAAATGGAACTATCATGCATTTCTGACTTTGGCCTATTCATTTACACCTTTGCCAAACATTTATTTTGAGATTCCTCTTTAAAAAGCAACATTTGGCATGGTGTACGTGCCCTGCTACATATGCAGCGACTGTACATACATTAGTTGCATACCTAACTACCCACGTATACTCTAAAAATTGCAAAAATTAAAAACGTTCCACGCTTTCGGGCAGAATTTACGGGCTATGTCAGGTTTCCTAACCATCTTACCTCCTATAGCCCTTCTAAAAATGAATTAACTCTCTTCTCTTCATATAAAAGGGGCCCTAGGGGAGTCATTTGGACATATCAAAGAAGAGGTAAGTGAACTTTGTCAATTTTTCTCCCTTGTATTCCAAGCCTTTTTACATTCTTCTCTGAGTTTCATTCTCATCATTCCCTTCCATTCATCCTCCTTATACAATCCATCCTCTTCCCCTATATTGGTATGTTGGTTGTCAGGATAGCATATTGGGAATAGTGCACCTGGAGTCAAAGTAGAGGAACACATGCAGTGTTTGTGGAGTGGCCTCGACAAGATTCATGTTGTAACTTCCAATCTTGTTATCAAACAAAGAGAAACTTTTTGTCCCATATATTTATGTCTTTATGTTTATGTTTATGAATGTTTTCATGAATAACTAACCCTTTAGATGATTTTGGTAGTTATGCATATGTTGTCATAGTTTGTTCTATGAACTTGTTTCAGGCCAGCTTTGAGAGGAGGCTTGCAATCTTGGAACAGACATCAACGGGAAGGGATCTTCAATAGACGAAAGGACTTAAGGTACACATTTCGATATTTTCTCCCTTTTGTTAACTATCATTAGTTTTTTGTTGGATTTGGGGTAGAATAGAAGAATTTCTATCTTTTAAGTTGTTAAGGCTCTACATAGTCGTTAGACCCCGATTAGGGGGATTTTTCCCTATAGCATAATTGGCGACTCCACTGGGGATTCTCTCTAGGGTATTGTTAGGAGATTGTTTTGGTTTGATTTATTGTTATTTTTTGTTCTTTCTAAGTCTATAAGAGTCTCTAGTAACCTTCCAGGTGTTTCTAGCTTTCCCTAATCTAGATGATCACTCTGAATTTCATCTCTTTTTGAGTTGGTTCAGCAGTATATGAGCCATGTTCTATACCCAACATCCATACATATGTGGCGTGAGTTAGCCCAACACGCGTACATCCTCATTCTATATGTGTACAACATGCATACCTTTTCTTTTGAAGAGTTTTTCAAATAATTTTCTTTTGATTCCAGGAAGCTTTTGGTCTCTGAGGTCACCCTGAGTACTAGAGACCTTTGTTAACTGTTGTTGAGAGAGTTTTTGTCTCAGATTGTCTATGAAGCTGTAAATAAACCTCTGTTGTTTATTTTTGTTTGTCTCTTTGTTTCTTTTTGTCAAGTTTGAAGGTCTACTTTTGAATATTTAGTTTCTCCATTAGATTCTGGTGAATCCATGCTTTATGGCAGTGGTTTAGGGCCTGAGTCATTCTCTGGTTTGTCATCCTTCTCTCTTGTTATGATTGGAAAATAAAAAATATAGTTGTTTTTTATTTTCATTTCATAAGCGTATAAAATGATAAAAAAAGGGTTTTGTAGTTTCTTGACTGCATTTACATGTCTCTTTATATGTTTGTTTGGTTATAGTAGAGTAGGTTGTTTTTTATAAAAGAAAAGAGTTCTCTACCCAAATTTCCTTCTATCTTCTTCCTTGAAATTTTAAGTTGTTGCATTGCATTTGGAACGAAAAAAAAAACTAGGATAGATTGCATAGTAGGATCTTGGTCTTCATTTTGAAAAGTTTGCACCTTGAAAGTTAAAAGATCCAAATTTTCACTTGTAGGACGTAATTTGCTTTCTTTTTTAAAGAAAAATGTTCTAAAAGCTCATTTTTTATTTAACTCTTCTCTTTAATCTCTCAAAGAACACCATGAGTTTCATTTCCATACCCCTGAGTAATCAAGCCAATAAAATCAATTCCTAATGCTAAAATCAATTAGACTTTTATGTTTATAGGGTACACCAATTAGACTATGATTTAGGGCCTTGAAGTAGGTGTGGAGAGGAAACTCTTCAAGGCCACTTAAATCAACTTAAGAGTCTATGATATGGAGTGTAAAATTCCAGTATCGAAAAAGTTAGTCGGGACCCCCTCTAACATAGGGGATAAACATGAGGTTGTGTGAGGAAAGGTAGAGGAGATAACCCCTCCAAATATGGACCAAGTGTAGTGGGGATCATATATTGAGGGTGATTCTTGAGATTTTTTCTGACCAAATTTTACTACGGAGCTTTGTGGACCTCGAATCCATTCGAGATCCTTAGTTGTTTTCCAGACCATTTTCCTTCAGTACCCTTGAAAGGCTTCATACTTAGATATCCTTCTCATACGATCAACCCAACTGTTGAATATACCTACCTAGTAACTAACTACGAGATGACAATCTAGTTTTATTTTATAGGGACTCACACAAGTGACTGTGGGGGTATACCGCAGTACCTAGGGAAGACGCTGGATCATTCTTTACAGAGTATACTCAGAGGGTGTTTCTGTTTTCGAGTTACACTTGCACCGGTAAGTTTCTCTAGTGTTGATTGGTGTAACTATTCTTCCTACCATTCTATTGATTACTTGATTTACCTTTAGGGAATTTCTAACATGTGCTCTATGATTCTCCCTAGATATACCTTAGAGTGTCGGTTGATCATTTCTGAAAATGGAATATCAACAACTCCATCATTTGTGTAGCCTCTAGGGCCTTCCGCTGACAACTTTGGAGCCACCGCTGAGGTGAATATTGGATCAATAAGGTTCTTTTGAAGTCACCAGGACATAGGAAACTGTACGTGAGCCTATTCCTAGAGAATACATTCTTGCACCGGAGAAGACTAGCATTTCTGACCTCGAAGCTGAAGGATTTAGGCCCACAAACCCTCTAATCACTCATCTTTCAGTGCCAATCATTGTTCAGGTAGTCCCTCCTAAGGTGATTTATCCTTATCGTCATCTCATTAGGTGATTGTCTATGGAAGCAAGTAATACTACTTCTACTAGGAGTCCTCATACTCCCATCCTGACCATCGGTAGAGGGGGAATCATACCTCCTCCCTCACCTTCACCTACAAGGAATACTTCGAGTCAGACACCTACCACTTATGGTAGTGGCACAGTCTCATCCATGACTTGGACCATTGTTAATACTTCTTTAGTACAGAATATGTATGGCTTGACATGTTTAAGATCTAGGATCTACCCTTAGATAAAAGGGGCCTACTCTGATACCAATTGTTGAACAATTGAGAGGGGGGGGGGTGAATCAGTTGTTACTGGGCTTAAACAATTATTCTTATTTTAAACTCTTTACACAACATTTAATGACAATCAAAATAATGCAGGGAAGTAAGAAATAGAACATTCAACATCAGTCACACATATGAGATACACAGAGAAAGATATTTCCTA
>SNQJ01S0072652.1:0-19018 GCA_010110895.2 Picea sitchensis
TGTGAGTTGTGAAGTAGTTTAACTCAGTTAAGTGAGTTAAGCTTAGTTGTACTAGTTGTAACTGAACTTACACTAGTGAGAGATCAATGAATTAATTATTAATTAATTCACAATCAGTGATAGCACATGTAACTGAAGATTTACCACTGTTAACTACATGCATGTCAGATCCAATGGAGACTCGGTTGAGATAACAAGTGAAAGGGACAGTTTGGCTATCAGCTGTGATTTGAGTGAAGTTCACTCATGAAATCACACACACAATAGATGTGCCCATGAGGAATGCGCATCCTAGGCAAGAGGAATTCAAATTCATTTGCAGGTTTTCCATTAGCAGAGATTACGCAGAGGAGGCAAACTGTCTGGGAGTACTAAATTGGCACATGAATTTGTCAATTTTTACATGACAGTGTGAGATGATTGCATATTGTACTCAGAGATATGGGATTAGAGTTTTGTATGAGATTGTTTCATGATCCATGATATAAACATAATATATGATAGTGGGGTTTTTAGCTTTATGCTTTCCTGGTAAAAACATCTGTGTTATGTGTGATTGATCTTTCTTCTTGATATTGCAATTGGCGATCGTGTTTTAAATTCCGCAAGAATATTTGTAGAAGCGATTCTATATTTAACAATGGCATATAATTGTTAGATCAGGATAATCCACGCAATACATTATTTGTATTGAAATTTCTACATGGTATCAAAGCACAGGAAATTGCAGAAGTGAAGCAGAAGCTGAGTTTGTGACTGGATAGAATTTGAATTTGCAAAAAGACTTTCTTGGTGCTTCAGTTGATTCAAGATCGAAATGGATATCAATGGCTTGAGGTTAGAGTATGCACTCAAGGGAAGATTGAACTACATTTCTTGTAAGGACATGATGGAAGTAGTACTCCAAGACAATGGATTGAAGGAATTCATTAACAAAGATGTTCCTAAGCCAAATTCTGCAGACGCTGCAAATCTTGATGCATGGCAAAAGAAAGTGGGAAAGGCGAGGAGGATCTTTTTGGAGGGAGTACGAGACCACATTGTCTCAAATATCCATGGGAAAACCAAACCATATGCAATGTGGAAGGATTTGATGGATCTATTCCAAAACAAAAACGACCATAGGAAATTGGCGCTCAAAGATAAACTCAGGAAGATCAAGATGGAGAAGGGTGACTTCATTCCAAAATATCTCACGAAGTTTCTCCAATGTTGGGATGAGCTGGGGAGTGTGGGAATAACAGTTGTTGATGATGATTTGGTGAGCTTGGCGCTCCTATGACTTCCCAAGAGTTGGCACAGTTATCAAGACTCTGTCAATGGAAGGGAAAAATTGCCAGTTTGGGAACGACTATGGTCGGATCTAGTGCAGGAGGAGTTCAGTCGGAACACCAGAGATGGCTCTTCATCAAAGAATGATGATGAAGAGGATTGTACTTTGGCTACCAAGGAAAGGAAAGGGAAGGGGAAGAAATTCCATTCAAAATCCGAGTCTAAAGTCAAGAAGATGGATTTGTACAAAGTGAAGTGTTTTCACTGTCACAAACATGGGCATCTCACTGCTAACTATCTGCAGAAGAAGAAGAACAAGAAGGTTGTTGGAGATGCAACTGATGAGGCCCTTGCCTCACAATTTGAACTTGAATTCTCCTTGATCGCATGCATGGCGTCAAGTGCATTGGGATTAGTGTGGTATTTGGATAGTGGTGCTTCCTTCCACATGACGGGAGATAAGGAGCTTTTCAGTGACTTGGAGGAGAAAGATCTCAAAATGCATATTGAGATGGGAAACGATGGATGATACAGTGTGACTGACATTGGTTCCATTACCTTTTAGAGGGATTTTGGTAAACCATTTTAATTGAAATATTTTATGCAAGTTCTAGGTCTGAAGAAAAACTTGGTCTCAGTCACAATGTTGGAGGACAGAGGCTATGACGTTGTTTTCAGTGATGGAAAATCTTTTCTGCAACATAAAACAATGGGTCAAGTCAAGAGGATAGGGATTCAAGTTAAGAATCTCTACATTTTGGAGGTATATGGTTGCGCTGCCATGATGGGCAAGGCAGAAAAAGTGTTGAGACGAGATGAGGGAGAATTATGGCACAGGCGATTGGGCCATCTTCATCATGGATCCTTGAAAATCATGCAACAAATATCTACTGGAATTACAATGGGAACACTTTCTCAGTTAGATCAGTGCAAGGTTTGTGCCATGGGGAAGTATGTAAAGTCCACCTTTCATGAAAAGGAGAACCGTGCTTTGGTGATCCTAGATAGAGTTCACACAGACGTGTGTGGACCATTCTCGATTGCTTCAACAACAAAACATAAGTATTATGTTATTTTTGTTGATGAATTTTCTCGTAAATGTTGGATCTTCTTCATGCAGAAGAAGGATCAAACATTCTCAAAGTTCTATGAGTTTAAAACATTGGTGGAGAAAGAGTCGGGGAAGCAAGTGAAGGCTCTGAGGAGCGATAATGGTGGAGAATACATCTCTAACGAATTCAAAGACTTCTTCAGCAAAGAAGGAATTTGAAGAGAACTCATAGCGCCTCATAACCCACAACAAAATGGGGTCATGGAGGGGAAGAACAGAATGATCGTGGGTGCAGCATGAGTGATGTTGCATGATCAGGTCCTACCAATGCATTTTTGGGCGGAAGCATGCAATACTGCAGTTTATGTGAAAAACCATTGTCCTCATAGAGTACTTGGCATGAGTACACCTGAAGAAGATTTCACTGGTACGAAACCTGATGTTTCTCATTTTAAGATTTTTGGTTCATCTGTTTATGTGCATGTGACCAAGGACACCAGGAAGAAGCTGGAACTGATTGCTGAAGTTGGGAATTTTGTAGGGTACACACAGACACCCCATAATTATCGTGTGTATTTTCCTAACAGTAAGATGACTGTTATGTGACGGGATATAAAATTTGATGAGGAGAAAGCCATGTGGTTGTCGCTTGAGAGGGAGATAGACTTGCATGCAGAGGAGGAACTGTTGGTTCCCAGAGATGAGTCTCAAGATGTGGATCGACCACATGAGGAGGTTCATGGAGTGGAGGAAGCCACTCAAGTAGAACCATCCATAAAAAATGGTATAAAATGCAACATGGAAGCTCATATATTGAGACTAGATGCTGCACAGAATGTAGGAGCCCCTACTTCACAGCGCAGATAGAGATAGTCTCCTGATCGATTTACTAGATACATGGCTCTCATGAGAAAATGTATTGTGACTGAACCATCCTCCTTTTAGGAAGAAGTGCAGGATCCCACTTGGGTTGATGCTATGGTGGAGGAATATGACTCCATTGTAAAAAATAGTGCATGGGAAATTGTCCCAAGACCGGTCGACAAATCAGTGGTAGGTTTGAGATGGATCTATAAGGTAAAGGAAGATACTAATGGGAGTGTGGAGAAATACAAGGCCAATTTTGTGGCTTGGGGATTCTCATAGTTCAAGGGGATAGATTATGAGGAGACCTTTTCACCTGTCACAAGGTACTCTTCTATAAGATCCATCCTTGCACTTTCAACGCAGTTGGGCTGGCACATTCATCAGATGGATGTAAAAACAACATTTCTCAATGGGATCATTGAGGAAGAAGTGTACATTGACCAGCCAAAAGGTTTTGAGACCTTTGACAAGGAGTCGCATGTGTGCAGACTCAAGAGAGCATTGTATGGGCTGAAGCAAGCACCCCGTGCTTGGTACACTCGGATAGACATCTATTTCACCAGACTGGGCTTCACCAAAAGTGAAGCGGATGCAAACCTATACCAAATTGTGGTGGAGGGTAAGCTTTTAATCATTGTTCTTTATGTTGATGATGTAATACTGATTGGTGATGAGAAACTGATACAATCATGCAAGGAGGACCTTGCAAAGGAGTTTGAAATGAAGGATTTGGGCCTCCTTCATTATTTCCTTGGATTGTAAATATGGCAGCGAGATGGTGAAATTTTTGTGTCTCAAGGCAAGTATGCAAGGGGGATACTGAGTAAGTTTCACATGGAGGGATACAAACCCATGGATCCTCCTCTTCCAAGAAACTGGAGAAAAGAGGATGCTACTTATGGAGAGGTAGTGGATGCTATTGTCTATCAATAGTTAGTGGGTTCACTAGTGTATCTAGTGAACACGAGAGCAGACATTTTCTATGCGGTTAAAGAACTGAGTCAAGTGATGGTTAAGCCTACCAAGCTATTTTGGAAGGTGGGTAAGCATGCCCTGAGATACATGAGGGGCACATATAAGTATGGCTTATGGTACAGACAGATGGATGAGGTGAAGTTGCATGGCTTCACGGATGCAGATTGGGCAGGTAGCCCAATGGACAGAAAGAGAACATCAAGGGGGATCTTTAGTATCATATCTACAACTATTTCTTGGTACAACAGGAAAAAAAGATCCGTGACACTCAGTTCAACGGAAGCTGAATACATGGTGAATCAAGCTTCATGTGAGCCTATCTGGATGAGAAAGATCTTGGTTGGTTTGTTTGGTTCTCATTTTGATCCAACAGTGATTCATTGTGATAATCATAGTTGCATTAAACTCTTTATTAATCCCATGTTTCATGATATATATAAGCATATGGATATCCGATATCATCATCTCAGAGATTGTGTACAATGGAAGATCATGTTGCTTCAGTACATTCCTACAGAAGATCAGGATACAGACATTCTGACAAAGGTGCTCACCAAGAGAAAATTCGAATACCATAGAGACAGGATTGGGGTGAAGGATAATCCCTTTCGTGTTGAGAGGGAGTGTTGAAAAGTCAACAAGAAATGTGTGTCTAATTTATTTTTCCCTTAAATAAATTGGACAATAGATATTAATATATTATCTCATAATTACTTGAAAATAGTTAACTGAAATGGAAAATCAGTTAGCTATAAGAAATTTGAGTTCAAAGGTTGACTGGTGGGACATCCAAGTCGAATTAGTTGTAACTGAGTGATTCGAAGTTGTAACAGAGTTGGATGTGTAGTTATGTGAGTTGTAAAGTAGTTTAACTCAGTTAAGTGAGTTAAGCTCAGTTGTACTAGTTGTAACTGAACTTACACTAGTGAGAGATCAATGAATTAATTATTAATTAATTCACAATCAGTGATCTCACATGCAATTTAAGATTTACCACTGTTAACTACATGCATGTCAGATCCAGTGGAGATCTAGTTGAGATAACAGGGGAAAGGGATAGTTTGGCTATCAGTTGTGATTTGAGTGAAGTGCACTCATGCAATCACACACACAGTGGATGTTCCCATGAGGAATGCACAGCCTAGGCAAGAGGAATTCAAATTCATTTGTAGGTTTTCCATTAGCAGAGATTGCATAGAGGAGGCAGGTTGTCTGGGAGTACTAAATTGGCACACGAATTTGTCAATTTTTGCATGACAGTGTGAGACGATTGTATATTGTACTGAGAGCTCTTGGATTAGAGTTTTGTATGAGATTGTTTCATGATCCATGATATAAACATAACATATGATAGTGGGGTTTTTATCTTTATGCTTTCCTGGTAAAAACATCTGTGTTATGTGTGATTGATCTTTCTTCTTGATATTGCAATTGGTGATCATGTTTTAAATTATGAAAGAATATCTGTAGAAGCAATTTTGTATTTAATAGTAGCATATAATTGTTATATCGGGATAATACATGCAATACATTATTTGTATGGAAATTTCTACACCATGGACAAAACTGACATGATCATCTCATCCGTAGGAAAGATTATGTGAAACAAATCAGGAGATGAATCACAAAGAGAGGGAGTGTAAGGGGTTGCCGATTGAATGTCTTGATAAGTGGATTCAACTGGACTTAAGGGAATTTGTTCACCGTAGTGAAGATAATCACCGGGGTTAGGTACTATCCACAGGTCATGAGACGCGGACGTTTCGCAAACAGAGGTGGAAATCATGTTGATTGAGGTGACAAAAGGAGGTGGAATATCGGGTGGTGGGATTGGGAAAGTACCCATCAAAGTTGAATATTTTAGGAGACCCACACTAAAATTCTCATACCTGGGATGTGTCTTCGAGATAAATGGTATGTTTCTAGTAAGGGAATCGTAGTTAAAAAAGGCTAGTTTGTCAACAATAATGACCTTTCCTTGGTGTGGGAAATGTAACACACGGAAAAGTGTAGATACAACTCCACGCATGGAATCAATCCAGCTACGACCAAGTAAGAGGTTATAGTCAAGAGGTGCATCAAAGACCTCGACCTCAATATTGATCGATTTGCCTTCCAACGTAATAGACAATGAGGGAAGAACATCGTGGGGTTTAAAACTGGAACCATTGAAGGCCTTAAGTGCATTGTGTGATTCAGTGAGGGGAGGATAGCCAATGGATTTCCAATAGGTAACAGACATAATGCATGTCGAGATGCCCTCGTCAATAACAGTTCTACAGATATTCTTGTTCTCTACAACAACTTGGATCTAAAATGCTAACTGAGGAGGTAGCCTTGGAATTTTATCTTCCAGGTCAAAGATTATCAAATTCGTATCTATGGGATAAATTCCACCGATGGCCTTTAATAGTGCCTTCTGTTGAGTGGGAAAACTTTGAAGGAATTCGAGAGCTGACATTGTGGAGGGTTCTTGTGCAAGATATTCTACAATACTGTAGTTTTGAGCAGCACACGCATGAGGATTAAAGGCATAATTTTGAACAATGCCCTTTGGAGGGGGGCGGAGAACTGTATCGAGACCCGATCATTCGAGATGAAGAGGATTGTTGGGAGGTGAAGTTGAAGGAGGCGGTTGAACCAACAAAGGTGGTATATTGTCAACTTTCTCCTTTGAAGGAGAGCAATCTTTGGCCCAAGTTGTGATCGCAACGTTGTTCTTTTTGGAATCACCAGTACACATAAGGACATATGAAGTGGTGGAAGGAGAGGGTTGGTCATGAATGACCAATTGGGCCTATTGTTGAGAAGGTAAAGGTTGTGACAAAATGAAAGGTGTGGGAGGCTTCCCGGTCCCTTGAAGGAACTTAGTGACCTTGATACGTCTTAGACAATCTTTCATGTAGTGATCGTCACCATAGATAAGGCAAGGATATCAAAGTTTACACTTATCCTTATCATCAGAAGGTTTTGTTTTGGATTTTTCAGATTGCAGGTTATTATTTCTATCCTCCTTGTTCTTACCCTTTCCCTTTTTAGATATATTTTTTTCGGCAGGGGTAGATTGAACGGAGTTAACCTCAAACATTTTTTCGGTGGAAGGAGTAGGAGTCAAAGCAATTTGAACATTAGAAGAAATAGATTTGGGATTGGTGTGAGTGGTCGACATGGATTTAGCCTCAGCATGGAAGGTGTCAATCACACCATCAACAACATGAGAAGCTGCTAGGGTTGTTGAGGTAGTGGTGGTAGAAGGGCGAGGAGCGTCAGGGATCAAGTCATAAAGAATGCCTGTTTACGAATAAATGAGATCTAGGTACTGAGCACGAATGATTGCTTGCTCTTCAGTGACAACTCCACCCATGGAAATATCACAGACGATTTTACTAATGAATGACTTGGTGAACCATTAAGCCAATAACTGATCAGGAAGGTTGATTTTGGTCAAGCGTCTCCTCCATCTCCACTCATGAATGTGATCGGAAATGTGAGTGGCAGAAGATTTCTTAAAGGAACTCAAAATATTGGTTCTTGTCTCGTTGCAGATTGGCAGTTGGTAATGTGTGAGAAAATCCATGGCTAGGGTATTGAAGTCGTTAAATAAGCCTCGTGGTAATTCTATGTACCACTTTGCAGTTGAACCTATGAGAGTTCGTTGGAAGAGTCGTAACCGAATGGAGTCATCCATCAAAGAGTTGGACGAACACCAAAGGTGAAAGGTCATAACATGATTGTTTGGGTCTTCTCCCGGTTGACCGTCAAACTTGGGAATGTCAAGCGATAATTTGGCTGGTATAACGGGCCAATAGGGAGAATGTAAGATAGGACCATTCAATATTCTAGACAATTCGGGTAAATCCAAAGTGGCTAAAAAAGGAAACTGTCTATTCACATGACGATACTGGTGACTTTGGGGAGGAGGTCCCGTCGGTATACCAGTAGGACCGTAAGTAGTCTGCATGTAAGTGGAGAGTCCTGATAGATTCTTCTGTGGAGGATTTGGAGGGGTATAGCCCATAGGGTTGGGTTGGTTGGAAATATTCCCTTGAAAAGGGACACTAGGGTGAACGTGCGGACCCCAAGCAGGATTCAAAGAACCTGGATATGGCTAGCTTGAGTGGGGGGGTACAAAAGAGTTGACTTGAGGATGTTTCCTCCCAGATGATTGTGGATTTCCTTGGTCAAGAAGGTTCCAAAGTTGGGCTAGTGATCCTGGTGTGTTTTATCCAGATAGTGGGTTATAGAGTCCAACCTGAGGTTTTCCTCCAAGTGGAGGTTTCCCCCCAACATATGGTGGTTCCCCAGTCTGAGGTTGACCCCCAAATTGAGGTTTCCCTCCAAAGGGAATCTGGTAACTAGAAGTGAACAGATGATGGGTGCTGCCAATTGGATTGGAGCCACTAGGGCCAGATCCCCTAAGAAAAGGTGGATAAGAACCTCCTAAGAGGACCTGGGAAGGTGTAGGAACAAAACTAACAACAACATTGTACCCAGGTGGAAAAAAAAGTCCAAAAACTCTGGATGGAACCTAGGTAGGGACGATGATGGAAGGATTCAAAGCGTGATACCCAAGAGGAAGTGACAAGATAGTTTTATTGGATAAATCGGTAAATGCGGACATAAAATAATCTCCCTAGATCCACCTAGATCTAGAACAAAACTAGACGGCACATGACTCTTTCCCTAAGTTACAATCATTGAATTTATGACCAAAGAAGGGATTGATGACTTACCTTTGAGATCACTTCCTTATATCTTTTTTGTTCCTGCTTTTCTCTGGTGCTCTTGTGCAATTGTATCTGCAAACAACACAAACCAACCAAAGTGAAAGCACCTATGATAGATTCAATGCAAACTTAGACATGTGATCAAGGAGTCATGTGATAAAATACAAATAATTTTATGGGAAAGAGACATGCCACCATATTATATTAATGAAAAGTGGAAGGTACAATCGAATTTCCTTGATGTTGCAAGTTCCCTTTTAGTGGTCCTTCATTCCAACACACACATACACTTGCTTTGAAATTCACATGAAGATAATCCACAAAGGCTTGATGGAAAAATGTAGACCTCAAGTATCACTTTAACCAGGAGCCTTCACACAATCTTCAGCCTATTCTTTCTCTCAATCTTGCTCAACTTTGCTTAACCTTTCCCATGAGAAGCCTATCATTATATAGGAGAAGTTGAAGTGGATAAAGAGATGAGGATGATCCCACTAGATTAGAGAAGCTAGTAAGATCGTAACCATACGAATGCCACCTCACATTCCAGAAGATTACCCTTCTAGAAACTTCATAAACCTCTTTCCTCTTTTGGCTTTCAGATGTCACCGCACCCTGCACATATAGCAGCTTGCAAAAATCTCACAGGCCAGCTATAAAGCAGCCTGCAAAAATCATTGATTTCCAGCCTGCGACATCCTTATAAAAAGTAGTCTTGCAGAGGAGGAAAGCAGTCACTTTTCTCAGGGAAAGATTTTTTTGGAAGCTTGGACATATGCCTTTGAAGTCATCATCAAGGTGACCAAAATAATGTGTAACACAATGCTCCCCAAAGCATGAGGTTGGAACTCGTGAGAGACGAAATACTTTGTAAAATACATGTGTGTGTTGGGAACTAGGGACGCACCAATCGGGAACCTGCAAACAACAAGCATCCGCACAATATGATACCATGTCTAAAGTACGAATTCCCATGTCCAAACTAAATAATGATGCGAATTATGAAAGTCATTCATGACCACAATTTATACAGTATGGATCCATGTCGTGAAAATGCTACATAGTCACCAGGAATACATTGTGGATCTATGTATTAGAAAGTTCATATTCAGACATAGCCATGAGACATACAAAGTGGATCTATGTGTCAATACAAATCATAAATACTCCATCGCAACTTGGACCAAGAATGATGAGATCCAGGGTCTTCAATCCTATCGTCCATTAGTACGAATCTAGCCATGTGATTATAGGTGTTGGAGTCGAACATGGTAGAAACCACTTGATTACTGGTCATTAATGAGAACCGTTAACAAGTGCGAGGGAAATCACCATTGATGTCAATGACTCCCAAGGTACATTAGTACAGTCCAACAAGTGTGAATAAATGAGCTGAAGTTGAACACTCGATGGAATCTCTTGATCAGAGACCAATGATGTGAATCCACTGTCAAGAGTGAAGGAACCTTCCATTGAGGCATGTGGGATCTAAGGTACTAAGTGATTTCTAAGTCTCGTTCATGGATAATGAGTTGAAGTTGACAGAAAAAAACTCATCACAGGAGGGCCTTGATGTATGCCCATCAATGACACAAAATAAGTAACATATTTAGGGTAGAGCACAGTACAAACATGATTTGAAAATGACACAAGGAAGGCTGACATGGTAGGAATTGACAACTACAGATGGCTGAATCAACAGAAGGCTCGGTTGGACTACTCTTGAACATATGAATGACATGACACTGGTCTTGGCAGCATTGTCTCAAAGACGGCCCAATAGATGAACTTGCATAAAGTCAGACGAGAGACAAATGGATTTCCCAACCCGGATTCAAATGATGAAGGGGGTGTCATGTTCAAGAGCGACACTTACTACCACTAACATAAAGACAGAGGCACATCTCTTTCCCAAATTTCCCCCCAACATTTCTGGCGAGTACCTCTTTATTTTTACGCAAGCTTGAGGAGGATAACATATGCTTGTTAATGTAAGCTCATCCTTCAGACAAGTCCCTTATAGTATTTTTAAGGAACCCTAAGAAGGAGTGGTTCGGTCCCATGTGGGTTTTTCGATGTTTGTTTAATGAGTCCAAAGATAGAAAACTCAGGGGTTTTTCATGTTTATAGAGTCTGAAAAACACTTTAAAAAGAACTCTCTAAGTTCCTTTTTCGTAAAATAGTTCGACAGGATCGAAAAAGTGATAAACTATCGCCCATCGAATGTTTTATTCAAATATTTTGATGAGCGTGAATAGAACAAGGTCGCTCAGCAATCTTTTCATTTTTATGGAGTGTGAAAAGAGCTTAAAGGGCACTCCATGGGTTTCACTTTTCGTGTTTCCATGAAGAGTACAAAATAATGACAAAAGTGTACTCAATTGTGTTCTCATCGATTTTCGAGCACAAGAACGAACGAAGAGTGAACTCGAGGTTTTACTAAAAAACCCTAAAAAGTATAGATATGCGTAATGGAGAGAAAATAAAACAAAGATCCATACTCCGTTAATTAAGACTCTAGTCTCCTTCCTGCAAGAAACAAGACACTCACGAGACTGTCATATTTAGGGTTTATAACCAAATATATTTATAAAATATGAAATATTGTGAAAAAAGGGTAAAATGTGAAATAAATAGAGTAAGAGCTCTTTTTACTGTTTCATTTGTATTTGGTCAAGAACTTGTCTAAAAACCCCATTTTCACCCCCTACTTTGGCGATCAATTACGAGGAGCACAGGTGATCATTCGGCGAACGGTTTCCGTGAAAACAGTAAGTTCCTCATCTTCTTCCTTTTCAATGGTTTAAAATTTGTTTTTGGTGGTCAAAAAATGTTTTTTTGGGTGATTTTTGGGCCGGTAGGTGTGTGTTGGGGCCACCACAGGTGGCCTATATCGGGCCCTACGAAAATCAAGGATTTCCCCAGTTGAGTCGCCAATTTTGTTATTGGATAAATTGATAAATGCGGACATAAACTAATCTCCCTATATCCACCTGGATCTAGAACAAAACCAAAGGAGACATGACTCTTTCCCTAAGTTACAATCATTGAATTTATGACCAAATAAGGGATTGATGACTTACCTTTGAGATTTCTTCCTTATATGTTTGTTGTTCCTGCTCCGCTCCGGTGCTCTTGTGCAATAGTATCTGCAAATGACACAAACCAACCAAAGTGAAAACACCTATGATAGATTCAATGCAAACTTAGACATGTGATCAAGGAGTCATGTGATAAAATACAAATGATTTTATGGGAAAGAGACATGCTACCATATTATATTAATGAAAAGTGGAAGGTACAACCGAATTGCCTTGATGTCGCAAGTTCCCTTTTAGTGATCCTTTGTTCCAACACACACATACACTTGCTCCGAAATTCACATGAAGATAATCCACAAAGGCTTGATGGAAAAACGTAGACCTCAATTATTACTTGAACCAACAACCTTCACACAATCTTCAGCCTATTGTTTCTCTCAATCTTGCTCAACTTTGTTTAACCTTGCCCATAAGAAGCCTATCATTATATAGGAGAAGCTGAAGTGGTTAAAGAGATGATGATGATCCCACTAGATCAGAGAAGCTAGTAAGATCGTAACCATATGGACACCACCTCACATTCCACAAGATTCCCCTTCTAGAAACTTCATGAACCTCTTTCCTCTTTTGGCTTTCAAACGTCGCCGCACCCTACACATATAGTAGCCTACAAAAATCCTGTAGGCTAGCTATAGAGTAGCCTGCAAAAATCATTGATTTACGCACTGTACACTATGGGTAGCCTGCGGTGTCCTTCTAAAAAGTAGTCTTACAGAGGAGGAAAGCAATCACTTTTCTCAGGGAAAGATTTTTTTGGAAGCCTAGACATATGCCTGTGAAGTCATCATCAAGGTGACCAAAATAATGTGTAACAGATAGGTCTAGATGAAAGTGGTGTGCCAATGGGAGCTTGGTTAACCACCACATTCTCGGTAGGAATAGTCGTAGCATGTGGGACCATAATAGCATGGGCCATATGGAGAGAAAAATTCAAGCTAAGCCCAACTGACTGTGTGTCTAAGACGACAGTGATATTGCTAGTTGTACCAGAAAAATGATCTAGAGGTATCGTGTAGGTAACAGATGTTTCAGGCAGTTGTGATATGATGGGTGAATCAAGACCCATCCCCAAGTTGTCGTAAAGGTCTCGCACAATGCGATGCATGGTTCCAAATATGTTAGTAGAAAAAAGGGGATTCTTGACTCCAGGGCCTGTACGGGGTCCGGTCGATATTCCAAAAGTTTCAACAACAAGATATCTTGATGAATTCATCCAGAGAATACGTCTCTCGTATCTAGGAGGTATTTGAAAAGCCTCTAGAGAATCATAAATAATTCAGAAATTTTCTAAAGAGTCGTCTCTTTTCACTTGTGAAGTTACAGTGTCCTAGACTGCTCTCTGCTCAGGAGAGCCCTCCGGTGAATTAGGAGGCAAAGGGTGATAACCTTCCAGATCTTTCGAGGTTATCCCTTGCATCCAATGTGAACGGTGTGGAATGTCAATGTTGGCCGAACCAAATATTTTACAGAAAAAATATATGGCCAACTATAGAAACAAACAACACTAGATAATAAAATCTAGAAATCAAACCAAGCAAACAACCCTTCTTATTTCGAAGTCACTAGTTGGTGATGAAATCCAACATTGCAAAGTCAAGACAAGAAGGGGCTAGGATAGAGTGGGAGTAAAAGTTATGTTGATGACCTGCTTAACAGACTTACACCCTGGTGCAAGCTCCCACACATAATCGTGGGTATACCCTCCAAGGAGCCCAAGTGATTCTGGCCAACGTCGATTCCAGTTACCGTGAAGACTTTCCCCTCCACAGTCACCTCATGTAAGACCCTAAAGAGATAGGATACTAAGGTTACCAATAACAACAATGATGCTTGGGGAAACAATCGACAGTCTGATCCACACGCAAGGTCAAGGTATCTAGCCTGAAATCAACTCGAAAGGGTATCCCCAGTATGGTAGCCAATTTTGTTATTGAATTAATCGGTAAATGCAGACATAAACTGATCTCCCTAGATCCGACTAGATCTAGAACAAAACAAGATAGGACATGGTTCTTTCCCTAAGCTTTAATCATCGAATTTACTATCAAACAAGAGATGAGTGACATACCTTTGAATATCGCTTCCTTATATATTTGTTTTCCTTGCTCCACTCCAGTGCTCTTGTGATATTAGATCTGCAATGAAACAAACCAACCGAAGTGAAATAAATAATAGTATATTCAATGAAAACTTATACATGTGATCAAGGAGTCATGTAATAAAATGAGAATGATTTTATGGGAAAGAAACATGCCACTGTATTATATTAAGTAAAAGTGGAAGATACAACCAAACTGCCTTGATGTTGCAAGGTTCCCTTTTAGTGGCCCTTTGCTCCAACACACACGCTTGCTCCAAAATTGCATGAAGTGGACTCACAATAACTTGATGGACAAATGAAGACCTCAAGCATCAATTGAAATAGAATTCCTCACACAATTCTCAACCTATTCCTTCATTAATTCCTTTCTTAACCTTTTCCATGAGAAACCCATCATTATATAGGAGAAGGAGAGATGGTGAAAGAGATTAGGATGATCCCACCAAATCAGATAAGCAATTAGGATCCCAACCATATGGATTCCACCTCATGTTATAGAATATTCCCTTATAGAACCTTTGTGAACTTCGTCATTTTCTTAGTCTTTCAGCATCGCCACACCCTGGCTATAGGGCAACCTGTGGAAACGCCGCAAACCAAGTTCAGGACAGACTGTGGTGATCAAGAATTTCCACAGTGTGTCTTATGTCTAGCCTGTGACTTCCTTCTAAAAATAAGTTTTGTAGAAGAGGAAGAAAATCACTTTTCTCATGATGAAAGTAAAATTTTGGGAGCCTGAACACATGCTTGTAGAAACATCACCATGGTGACTAAAATAATGTGTAACAACAAGTATACCCCTTCTCAACTAGTGTATGGGAGGGAATCAATAGTACCATCTAAGTTCATCACTCCCAATTTGTACATTGCAAAAGTTACTTAGATGACAGATGATGAACTTTTTGTGGAACGAGTTGCGGAACTGATGGAAGTTGAGGAAGCTAGGTTTTAAGCAGATTTTCATCAAATTGTGGAGAAGGATAGATAGAAGGCTCGACATGACAGTCACATCAAGAAAAAAACTTTTTCTCAAGATGACTAAGTATTTCTCTATGACAGTAAGTACTAGAAGCATTCTAGGAAGTTACAGATGCATTGGGTTGGACCCTTTATAGTTGCAGAAATTCAGGAGTCATGAGATATTAGACTAGTGCAACTGGATGGTGTTCTTCAACCAATATGGGTGAATCACACATGCTTGAATCCCTATATCTCTACTCCTTGAAGAAAGTATTCCCACACTCCTTTCACAAGGAGTGAATAAAGTAGCTAGGTTTCCATTTTGTTTTTTCATTTTCCCTTTTTTTCCAATAAAGTAGTGACATGTCCAATTGTCACTTACCCCTAGAGTCTATTTTTCATTGTTAGTTTTTCTAGTCCGGGTCATATCATTTTGGCTGGGGAGTCCATGTCAAATGTTTTATGAATTTAGTAACCTCTAATGTTTTAGTCACTGTCGCGTCGCTTTCACATTGTTCATTAAATGCAATTAGTACTTTCCTATTTCCATCCTCTACATGTTAGAAAAATTCCTTTATGTTTGAAAGTTTGCCCGTATTTTTTCGGTTAACCGTCATCCAGTTAATTATTTTCCCACTTGTCATGCCATGTCAAATCTGTGTTGGTACTTGTGCCCTTTATTGCCCAAATCACTAATTAGATTTCACCATGTTTGTCGGCCATGCATGTTGTTAATGTTGAGTTAGCTACATGGTTTCCCCTTAATGATAGTTTAATGCTCTTCCCATGTCACCTCCTCATGAATATTTATAACCTAGTGGTCGCCTTTGTCCAAGTCATTATGTTCTGTCTGTCTGTCTGAATCATTAGCTCTGGAGCCCAATGAGAATTTTGTAAATACACATCTGCATTCTCGTCCTCCAATTCTCTTTGTGTACGAGTTCTCTATTACAACCATGGGTCGTGCTATAATTACTCGAGGTGCAGTTCTGAATATTTTCAATCCATCAGATATCCATGATTCACGAGTCGATATTTTGGGAGATCTACAAGGAAAAGTCGAGCATACTCGATTCATTGACATCGATTTCTTGGATGGGGATTTGTTTCCCCAAATGAAAGTCAATGCATACATGGAACATTTGGCCCTAACTTTTGTAGGGTTGGAGTGGCAATGAAAAACTCCTTATCTGCCACTTCGGGAGTTCACTTTGATGAGTTTACAGGATCTACTAGTTTTCGGCACCACAGGGGAAGTTGTGCGCTCTACCAAATTTCTCATTAGTCAGGTGAAAAATGGATCTCTATGGTTGGAAAAAGAGTATCCTATCCATTTTGATGATATCCATCAGTTGATGGGGCTTTCTGTGGAGGGAGAGGACATCACAAAGGGATTCTAAGGTTTAGGGAAGCATGACAGGAAAAAGGGTGAACTCAACTTTCATGACAAGTTTGGTATCGAGCATGGAGGTCATGGAGCTCTTATTGAGCTAATAATTGACGAGAAATTCCATTGTGCATGCTACTTGATTGTGGGAAAGGTGATGAAGAAATATCCCAAAGGAGAATGCCCACTGGATGCTCTGTCGATGGCTGATTTCTATGCACATGGAGTGAAAATGAATTGGTGCAAATTCCTGATGACGGAAATGCTATAAGACTACATGGATATGCATGACAGAGGGGGGTATTTCATTTTTGGGTACCTCCTGCTTTCCTTTGCGATGTGGAAGTGGAGGTCACTGCAAGGGTGGGAGATAGCATTGACCCCATATTACCGAATTTCTATGAGATTTGACCCTTGGCAAGCAAGATCAGATAATGCCAATGTAACATTCAACAATGTCTCTTTCCTACAGTGGTATAATGAATTGAAGAATGCTATAGAATGCATGTAGATCCCATAATCCATGTTTAACATGCATACGAGAAAAATCTGGTTTGGGATGAGAATATATCACACCTCTATGCGTCCATGTGTTGCGGGTCCTAAGAAGTTTCACACTCCCCTGCTACCCTACTATCTTGATGCAGAAGATTTGGATAAGGAATTTTTTTCTTGGCCTAGGGTGAAGAGGGTGAAAAAGGCCTCAGGTATATCCTATCAACTGTCCTTGATTTCATAGTGGTAGGCTCCAGCTACAACAGATGTTCCTAGTTCTATCACATTAGTAAATAGATAGTGCACACCTTCGGAGTTAGATTTAGAAGAGGATGAAGAAGATTTTCCAAAGAAAATTCCATAGCTACCACCACTATCATCCATTCCTGTCAGTGTTTTATTCATAGGTAAGGATTTCAAAGAATCCTTTGGAATTTCTTTTTCAGTTCCATCTAGGAAAGTCCACACTAGCTCACTGTCGTCATCTACTAGTCTCCCCATTGTCACCGACCCCATCATTCCCGCTTCACTTTCGCCACAATCACACATTTTGAAACCCTCCTTGTACACTATTCCTATTACCACCATCCCTGATGACCCTATGGTTTCAATTAAGGATACACAATCTACCCCCATTGTTGAAGAACTTAATCGTCAACCACCTATTTCTTTTGCGGGCGCTCTACCCATCACTCCCTTGTCCCATGTTCATACTGATACTGAAATGGATGAGCCTGAGTCTATAAATCCTTAACCATAGCTGAAAAAAGTGCTACTACTATTCCCTTTCCTTGATAAAATTTTCCACCATTAAATGTCCCTAACCATGAGCTATAAAAATCTGCAGAAGAGGTAGCTCAATCACTGCAAGATCCTCCACAAGTTATCATGGACATCCCTGAAGAAACCACGTCCTCTCAAAGCATAAGTTCCATCCGTGAGAGGGTTGAGCCACTCATTTAGGACCCTAAACATTGTTGAGAAATCCTATAGCTATGTCTATAATGAACATGGGTTGTTTCTTTGCTTCCTCATGATGTTCAAGAAAGACTTTCTTGTAGATTTCAAGGTAACTCTCTAGGTCCCGATGGTGCCAATACCCCTAGCTTCTTTGATAGGTCAATTGCAAGTGACCAACCACTTGCCTTGAGGATACCTATATATCATTCCATCACTAGTGATGATATTGGGGCTTGTTCCAGCCCATATTCTCTAAGTTTCATGTGTGCCTCGACTACCCAGATAAAGAAACACATTGTTTCTATAGAGCAGGTCAATGAGGAATTAATCCAACATATATAACACTTGAGGCATGAGTTAGAGGTAGTATTAGAGGATCGAGACCAAGAAAACACTTTGTGTGTGTAGGCTCAATCAAAATTGGATGATGTCTCTTGGAAGTTAGTTGAACTTTGGCCTATGATTCAACAAGTTGCGCCTCAGTTTCCAAACAATATTACTCCTATTACACCAACACAATGTGTCGAACTCCTTGCAGATGCATGGTCACAACTAGTCGAGAATACAAACAGGATACAACAAAAAATGGATGAAATTCAACTGAAAGAGTAGGAGTAGCTCAAGCCTATGATGAAGAAAGTTATGCAGGTGGTTGTGGAAGGAGATTTTGTTCGGTCTTCCCTTCATAACAATACTATAGAGTGCAACTAGATTTTTACAATGGTCAATGATTGGGTTGGTCTATTGAAAAGATGAAATAATATCGCTAAAGAATTTTGAGTCCAATATAGAATATGAATGCGGAGGCATGGGATATAACAGATCCCATTACGCAGTAAGATAAATTCCAAGAAATTCAAGAAGTTGATAATAGGCTTGATGAACTGTTTGAAGTTGCTCAGACTGCCAAGAAACAACTCTATGACTTCAAGCCCACAGTCTAGACTGCCTATGTTAATATGCACCAAGTAAATTCCTAGAGGATACAAAATGGGACACTGCAAGATACCAGATATATAAAATATGCAGAACAGAAATGAAATGCTAGAAATGACAGAATAACAGTAAAATATCCAGCATAATCTTCACAATACACAGAAATGATATACGAAATACCAACAT
>SNQJ01S0072652.1:24744-37925 GCA_010110895.2 Picea sitchensis
CTCCAAGCTAGGGTTTTCATACCCTCGACTCTTATTTATACTAATATGTCTATTAAGAGAAGCATCTAGAGGAAGATCCTTCTAGAAGCAGAAGCTTCTATTAGGTCTTCTTACATCCACCTTATTCTATTTTATTGAAAGGTAATATTAATATTGACCTTTATTACATCCGAATACATTGATCTACCTATGTGCGGGTTAGGACCTTAACAGACACTCTTCTCACCACTACACCCTAGGATCTCGATGTTGCTACAACGAAACATTTTTTTGCGGGTGCCTCTATTTTGTTGTGCAAGTGGCAAGACCACTTGGAACAATATGACAATTTCCTCCAACAAGCACTACAGTTTGTACCAAAGTTGGGCCCTTCATTTGAAGAAACCCCCATTAAAGAAGTGAAAGTTTAATTCATGACGAGTCAACAGTTGTGTTCGAGGCCTGTTGGGCCCTTCATTTTTGGATAAAGTGATAAGGATGAGTAAGCAACAAAAAAATTGAAATGCACCACGCGACATTTGGAAGCTTTGAAAGTAGCGAAAGAGGAAATATTGGGGGTGGACCAAAGACATATCGGGTGCAGATAGAAGCATATTTGATTTAGTCAATTGACTTTTTCAAAGACTCACATTCATAAATAAAACAACAATGTAAAGAGAAAAGGCTAATGTTCTTAATACTAGAGTTGGGTATTGTTTGGTATTGGCACTGTTGAATCTGTAGTGAGTCTAGAGTTTGTCATGAGTCCCGTAAGAGTATTATCTAAAGATGTAAGGGTTAGATATCATATGGTGGGATAATTTGTTGGATATTTATGCATTTTGAGGCATAATCTGTTAGATATGACATGTATGAAGTCTTTTGTGTTGTTGCAACTAATGAAATGGTGTGATTAAGGGTCTCAAAATTTGTTTTATGGTTATATGTTATGCTATGAATGGATCTGTAATTATGTCATGCATTTATTTATTCTTCTCCCTTTATTATCCGAATGTTGTCACAACCTAATCTCAGTGGTTAAAATATGGATATGAGTATTATAGGAATAGATCTGATTTTGTATCCTTTATAACTCCCTTCAACTTACAAGTCTCGGCTACCCTTTGAGTGAGACATCCTTCCTTTGTTGAAGGTTGAAAATCTGAGTGTTCCTAGACAACAATGAAATTTTTTTGTTGGTAACTGTCGATTACCTTGGTCTTGATTTTATGCCAACAAATGGTTCCATTGTCGGTACTGAGCTTTAGAAGGATTTTTTAGAGGATGCCTCATCGGATATACAAGTTTGAGGTTGAAAATTTGTGGGAATGGAAGTGTGATGCCTTCATAAAGCAGGAGGCCAAGTTGTGTCATAATATTTTTAGGGGTGTGAAAGATACTATTTTCTATTCTAAGCTTGCTAGTGACCAATATGAGGTATTTTGGGTTAAATTCCTTGAAGATTTTTTTCAGTGGTTAGATCGGCTACAACAAGCCCCATAATAAAAAGATCCAGTTAAGAAGATTTATAATTGGACTACTGAAAGTATAACAGATTTTCATTGTCTAGATCACCAGATATCACGAGATGTAGAATTCTTGTTGTAGACTACTTTGGAAGGATATATTATTGAGTTCACTATAGAAACCACCAATCCTTTTTGAAAGTAGAAGTTGTATTCAGAGAAGGATCCAAAGGAAGACTGTTGCAGAAAATACCTTTGTGGATCAAGGTTTTGTAAGTGGAAGAAGGAATTTTTACTAGGTTGTCAAAGTTCATATGGCCCATTATTTTATACCACGTCCAAGTTTTGACTGTTTTCCCCATAAAACATTTTTCTCCATTAATATCATCAAGAATATACACATTATTTGGGGTTTTGATTGCTTTTGCAACCAGCTTACCTAGATTTTCTTTTTTGATCTTGCATTATTGAGAGTCAAAAGTAAGAGTGTTTTCTTGGTCACATATTTGGATCACTCTAAGGAGATTGTGATTCAATTATTTAACACATAGAACATTTTTTACCTTGGCCCTCCCATTGTCAAGAAGGGGAGTGCCTTTTCCAACTATATTTGTACTATCATTGTTTCCAAAGGTGGCACTGCCTTCATTCCTCTTCAAGGTGATAAACTTTGTTCCATTTCCTGACATGTGACTAGAGAACTCACTGTCAATGTACCACTTATCCTTATTATTTTTTTCATGTAGTGTTGTTTGTATGAACAATGATTTTTCTATCTTTTGTTTCCTTTGTTCCTGATTTGTTTCCATAATTGTTGGGGCTTCCTCTTTCTCAATTTTTTAAAAATCACTTTTGCATAATTTTTCCAGATTCCCACAATTATTGTAGTTGTAACATATGATGTTATAGTTTAACAAATGGGAGAATGAGTTTTAATTTATCCTTGAGAATTCATGGGTATCTTTGTTGTTGTTCCTCATGTAACCACCTTTATCATTCTTTCTACAATACACAACTTTATGACCAAAAACATTACAATAATAACAATAGCCAAAGAAATAATTTTGATACATGATTGTGTGATTCCATCTTAATGGGANGGTATCTTTGTTGTTGTTCCTCATGTAACCACCTTTATCATTCTTTCTACAATACACAACTTTATGACCAAAAACATTACAATAATAACAATAGCCAAAGAAATAATTTTGATACATGATTGTGTGATTCCATCTTAATGGGAGAGTCTTCCTGAATCTATCCTTGTGAGGAAGATCCTTCTTTTGTGGAACATACTGATCTTCCTTCATGTTATCTTCAACCTTGATAGAATTCTTGATTATATCAGCTTAACTCTTGGTTCTTTCTTCACTTGACTATTCTGAAGAGGTCGAGGTTTCTTCATTAGCAACTTCTATATTTTCACTGTACCCAAGACGGGTCCTGTCAAATGGTGATCTTTGACAATTTAGGATTTCATTCAAGGTTGTAGAGCTCTTTTCGAATTTCGTGTTGGTATGTTATTTTTTCAACTCTTTTCTTAGATAGACTATTTCATATTCTAGACTGTTGCAACTATCTTCTTTTACTTTTAGTTGGCCTCTTAAGACTTCTTCAATTCTCTTTGCCTCTTCTACTTGTGTTTTTAAAATGATGATGATCTTTTCAGTTTCACCATAGATTTATTTTAAACCAAGAATTTCTTTTGTGTACTTCTTCAGTTGCTCCTTTAGTATCCCTTTCTTATTCCTTAATTTATCTATTTCATTTATAACAGATATGATCTCTCCTTCAAGATCTACTTCTACATCAATCTCATAGTCTTGTTATTTTGTTAGGTCCACATTTCCATTTTTTAGGACATAAGTATGTGTTTGTACACACATAAAGAGAATTTATTATGTTTCACTATCACTATGATTGGACGAGCTGTTGTCTTCATTGGTATATAGAGTTTTCTTTTGTCTATAGAAATTTTTCTTTCTTTCAATCTTACCCTTATTGTACCTTTTGAAACTAGAATCTTCTATCACATTGCTATTTCCATTCTTTGCATAAGGAAATTTAGAAGCAAAGTGTCCTACTTCTCCACAATTAAAGCATTTGAAGGGAAGCTTACCTTTGTATTTTCCTATCTCGCTCTTGAGATTTTTGACAAAGTTAGCTTCTTCCTCATCTAATTCACTGTTTGAGTTGTCATATGTTTTGTATTCTTCTATCTTTGTCTTCTTTGAAGATTTGAAATATGCTTCCTTCCTTGCTAGTTTTTCTTCCTTATCCTTTTATATTCTCATTTCATATGCAATAAGAATTCCATGCAATTAATCTATTGTTAAATTGTCTAAGTCCTTCATTTCCTCAATGGAAAATATCTTGGGATTGAATCTTGAGGGAAGTGATCTAAGCATTTTTTTCACAATAGTGTTTTCTTTAATCTCTTCACCAAATCCTTTGTTGGCATTGACAATATTATCTATTTGAAGAAAGTATTCTACAATACTCTCTTCTTCTTTCATCTCAAGGGTCTCGAATCATCCTCTATAAGTTTGTAATTTTTCCTTCTTGACTTTTTCATCTCCTTCATAAATTTTCTATAATTTGTCCCATATTTTTTTTACCGAGGCACAATGCATGACTTTGACAAACATTGATTTTTCCAGACCACGAATAATTGCATTCTTGGATTTAGAGTTATTGTCATTGTGTTTTATAGCAGTTGGAAGTATAGGTGGGGTTACTAGATCCATGTAACCATTCTCAACGACACTCCAAACTTCAAATCCAAGAGACATTAGATAGATTTTCAGTATTTTGCTCCATAATGCATAATTTACTTCCATTGAAAAATGGAGCTCTGTTTGTAGAAAAACCTTCCTTATCCATGTGTGTTGTAGGGATTCACCTTCTAGTAGTTAGACTAATTTTGAAGGAACCCGCTCTTATACCAATTGTCGTCACACTTACTTATACTGAGAGGGGGGTGAATTGGTATAAGACTACTTTTTCTTTTCTTATATTTTTTACCAATTTGTTACTTCACTAATTATAAGCAGTTAATGAGAAATGCACATACACACATATAATTCATTGTACACATATATTTAACATGGAAACCCAAATTGGTGAAAACCACAAAAAATGTTTCTTTATAAAATCTTGTAGGCACCAATCTACTGTTACAATGCTTGCAGACACCATCTTGTAGAAGAAATCAATCTCCTCTCCTAAGAACTGACTCATAAATAACATTTGCAGGCACCAACCTGCAGGAGACACCAATCCCCTTGACCAAGAACCAAATCAATTCTTTCTGTAGGCACCAACCTAAAGCTGTTATATTCACAGGCACCCACTTGCAGGGTACATCAATCCCATTAGATGAGAACCAACCTAACAGAGCCTATAAATACCAATTTTACTAGAAACATCAAACTCCTTAAGCTATTAACGATACCCGATTATCTCTTTCCTTCAAGCCTTCACTTATACAAGTCCGTTCCTCTGTATCTACTATCACAATTCTCAATATGCATAATTCCAAAAGTCCCTTTGTCCTTGCACCTCCCAACCACCCTTACATTATCTTCCTTTCATTCTCTAGCATCCTCGGACCTTAGAGTCTCAGAGCTTCTCTTCACATGATCCACACTTACTCTCACTTCTCAATATGCCATAATTTTTCCATTTTTTTAACCCCTTGAATTGGATTTGAGCATCATTATTTATACAAAAACATACACCCAAAGGTTTTTCCACATATTCAAATAATTTTTTCATGGGTTTATCTCCATATCCTTTTGAATCTCCTTGAATCATTCCGTAGAAAGATCCTTCGAACTCGATCTTCAATTACCTTTCATTGCACTCCATCTACTTCTTTGGACAGAGCATGAACCATGATTCTCAACAGTCGTTGGATCATATTAAGATTCAATTTCAACCATTGATCTACTTCATTATCCACCGATACACCCTTAGCACTCAACATCTGTCGATTCATCTTCTCAATTAAATCTCACCCATTGATCTCGTTCCCTGGTCATTAACACACACAACATAGCTTCATTATTCATTAATCGTTCGTTCATCCCATATTGGATCACAATCATCAATCTGATTCTCTATCCATATCAACATGTAACATATCCTTGATGCATGGTCGTCGTCCAATCTAGACCTCAAATTAATCTCGATCGTTGATCCAGTTCTCACATAGTTTAATCCTTTAGCTCACAACCAAAATCCAATCAAATCTTTGATTAGCCTCAACCATCGATTTGTTATCTTGATGGTTTTACTGCAGGTCTAAGGAATATCTTTTCATACCTTCGTGACCTCCATAATGCACCTTCACATTCCACTGCACTCATTTTTCACCTATACTTAGATGCATTTCCAATCATTTCTCTACGGGTATAAGGCATATCTTTTCATACTTCCACGACCTCCAGAATGTACCTTCACATTCCGATGCACTCACTTTGAACCCATGCTTAAAAAAATTTCAAAGTATTTCACCGTGAGTCCATGAGACATCATGAGCCATTAGATCTCTCGCCCTCTAGGTTGTACGATCTGTGACAAGTGGAAACCTCCTGGGTCATTGGATCTCTCACCCTTTGTTCCATCCAATCCGTGACAAGTGATGACCTCCTAGGTCGTCCAATCGATTCCTCATACTTAGATAATTTTTGAAATCTCACCGCGGGTCTAAGCCTTTGCTCAATTCACTTTTCTATCTTTGCGACCTCGTCCGTCCGACTATTGTTCTTGGTACATAGTTATTTATTTGAAATATCTTGGTACATAGTCATTCTTGATACTTAGAAAACTCTCAATATTTCACCATGGGCCGTGGGTCTACAACATTTTCCCAATTATTATATCTATGACCTCATCCGTCTGACCTATTCTTGACACAATTGATTTTTTGAAACTCCTACTGCAGGTCCGCAAGACATCCTCATCCGACCAACCAATTCTTGACACTTTATCAATTTTTCAAACTCCTACCACAGGTCTCGTACACTAAGTCATTTTTCGAACTCTCACCGTGGTTCTTTAGGTCTGTGGGTTCATGCTCATTTATTCACATACTCTCGATTCTCCGTCGTTCTCACTATCTACATGATGTCTTGGTACTTAGTCATTTTTTAAGATCTCTTGTGCCGATGTTGTAGATGAGGTGGCTTCCACGTGGATGTCTTCTTCATGTACACTGGATGACATGGCTTCGGTACATGTCTTGACATATGGCATCACTAACATGGAATTCTTCTAATGTGGCATTCATATAACTAGACACGTGGCATTGATGAGGTTGTTATCATGGCCCTGACGTGACTAAGTTGGCCCACTAAGTATTAGACCCCAATCTTTGATCTTAATCATTGATATCTGGAGATGAATGATCATGATTTATCCTATTCTGGGTCCATAGTTCTCTACACCAAAATTTAACACATTTCACATGGTTCCATGACTCTTCGTTCACATTCAAACTGTGTGCTTTCATGTTTTCATTATAAACCCTTTGTAGTTGTTTTTACTCACAAATGTGGGAAATGTCAATATGGGGTTTTTCCCTGCTATCTCTTGCATGCTCGAGACTTCATTGGGTGCTTGATATCCCAGTGGTATGACTTCTCCTTATGCTTGTGTGGCTTGAATTCACTTGGATTAACTGTTCACTGTCGTCCTGTCTTCAACACATGCTCAACACTTCCTCTACACTCTTCTTCTTCTGTTTGTCCATGGATTCATGTTTCTAGTTTTGGTTCGATCCTTGGGCATGTCATTTGTAGGGTCATTTCATTCCTCTTTCCTTCATTCACACAGAGTCACCATTATTCTTTAAACCCATGCAACCATAATTCAATTTGTTGTATTTTCGCATAGTCACTTCGTCTTCAAGGTAAACAAAGAACACTTGCAAAAATTTAACAACGCATAGTCATATTTCATACACAAAGGATTATAGATTTGTAGAGACATTCATAGTCTCCTCTTATCATTTACAACAATGACAATGTCTCCCCTAATATTTGACATCAATGACAACATGATTTCCAACAGTGGATCCATCTTGCATACTTTGCCATTTACTCACACGTTGACCATAACTTTGACTTGGCTCCTATGCTGACTTGGTAGACTCTCGAATTGGGATGATAGGTGGATGAACATATAGTGCTGATTTGGAATCATCTCCAAGTCATGATCTCAACCTAGAGTGTGTGCAACCATGTGGAACTATGATTCTTCTACAAAAACAATGTAGTGGCTACATAAATATATTTAAGTTGATAAAAAATCTATGATTCTGTAGCGACGTATTAAAATAGTAACTATTTAAACTAAATTTCATAAGGAAGAATAAAATATGCTTAAAATTAACAATCCACCTTGGATATTCTTCAATATACAAATTATGTAGCTTAGATGGATAATCATGGAAAAAAGGGTAAAATGGAGTGTAAGATAGCTCATAAATATAGGTTTTGGAGGGAAATTTGTAATAGGAAGGTGAAAAAAAAGAGTATGATTTGAGGACCCAACATCTCCCTCACATGGAAGATGTTGCATGTCCTCATGCAACCAAAAGTGTACTCTTATCCCCCAACAAAAAATCAATATTGTTGACCCTTTGCTCTTATACTCTCTCTATAGCGTCTATCAAGATAGTCATCCCAGAGGATGAGTCTTGTATCTTCTTTTTTTCCTCATTCAACTTTATTTTCAATATTCTATTCCTTGTTATCGCACAAATTGTCACTTGGGCAAAGCCAACCACAAGCGTCACGTCTGCGACACAACTAGGAATAAGGACCACTATAACCTTAGCAATTACTCCCCTCATTTTAGTGATGAATGATTTCACCACAAGGGAGGCTTCCTAGGTGACCTCAAGGGAAAAGGGAATGAAGATCAAGGGGTTTTTAGAGATCATTATTTTGGTCACAAGATGAAGTGGTCTAGGGACTGAAGATAAGTGTCTTGGGAGAATATATGAGTTGATTTTGAAAAGTACCTGCAAAACCAATGTTGGAACAATTATCCCAAAATCAAATATCATATAAAATAGCCTCAGAGCAGTAGGGGAAACAACAAGAAATATTGTTGTCCCAAAATTGCAGCAGACTGTAAATTATATAAGCAAGAAGATAATAGTAACATCTACAATAAATTAGTATCAAAATCAACTATAAATGATAGCAAATGAAAACTTATTAATAGTAGACAATATTCCAATGTTTAGAACACAACTTTGACTGTTGAAATGGGTTGCAAGTAAATGTCATCAACAAAATATAATCAGCCCTAGATGGATGTAGGAAACATTTGCTACAACAACAAGAATTCACCACAAAAATCAGAAAATAATAATGCCAATTTGTATCCCTGTATTAGTAGACTACTTTGCAATATTCAAGCACAAAATTCTGTGGTAAATTAGTTTGTAAACAAGAGTAAGAGAGAGGGTTTTTTGCAGCCCTAATGGATGTTAATTAAAAATTATTACTACAGTAATAAAATATTCAAGAACTAAAGACTTATTAGCATGAAATGATAGTTTAGAGCATGAACAATTCATCAAAAACCCAAATGATTTCAAGGAAGCATTAATCACATTTTCCAATGCACTAGTGCCTTATCTATTGGGAAAAAGCCTAGCTCACAAACCAATCCTCCAAAGAGAGTGAATCACCTCCTATCAAGAGATCATGAGAAATAATCCCCAATAGACAAATCACACCAATCCACTCCACAATAAAAATAGGGCCGAAATGTTTTTGAGAGAGAGATAAGTCTCAAGTTATGAATTATGTAAAATGAAAGAAGACTTGCCTCTTATTTATAGAAGAAACCCAGGTCTTAGTTTGGTCCAATTTACAACCAAATCCTTAATTTTAGGTCAAACATTATGTTCTTACATTGTCTTTAATCAAACCCGTTTGATTTTTGTCCACATATGCTAAATAATGACCAAAAATAATAAAATAAAGTGAATTAATTCCCCAAAGTCTTATTCAAGGGTGGTCATTGGATGAGATAGCCTCCAAATGCTAGGGTTTCATCTCCCCATGGTGCCACATCATCGCACTAGTTCAAAAAAATGGTGGGTAAATATCCCACAACTCCACCAAGTGCAAAACTCATGTCGAATTAAGCTCCTTAAGCTTGACGTCATGCTCCAAAAGAGCAACATTTTAGCGTGGGAGGGTGACGTCATGCAAGCTTCATCATCCTATGCCCCTTTCATGGGCCAATGACATCTGCAAGTGTGCAACATTCATAATCTCTTTCCTCCCTTTTGCATGGCTTAACATCCAACTTGTGGGATTTCACGCCAATATGAAGGTCCAAGTGACTTAGTACCTCCATGAAAGATGCCACCGAGCAAGATCCTACAAATACAAACAAGGTACGCCCTCAAAGGGTCAACAAGTCATATGAATCATGCCAAGAAAATAAATCTTAATACAAGATCCACCTAAACAAGCACATCACATCCCCCCTTTCAAATCAAACACATGCTCAAAGACTTTATGCAATTTACCAATTTAAATATGGGAGGGTTATCAAAGAGTCCTATTGGGTAAGCCAACTCCCAAGTTGAGGAGTGTTTCCTGGGTGAACCCTCTCTAGGCCATGTAATGAATGTGAGTTGGATGGAAGAGAGACTTTTGGGCATGGGGTAATTAACATGCAAGGGTTTCATATGGTCTCATTTCCATGGGCGCCTTTGTATAAGGTGTGTTGCATCCTTGAGTTACCTTTTGTTTGGGTCACAACTCTTTTCCAAGCCCTATACTTTCCTTTTTCTTTATTTTCTTTAGATAATTTGCAAGTCCCCTTTACAAGGTTTCTTGAGTTTATTCATTAAATAGGTTTCCTTTCAAGCGATATATTAATAAGTCCTTTTCAAATATGCGAGGCATTCATTCACACTTAGGACTTAGGGTGGGCGCCTGGAAAGGTAGAGGTCAAGTATAGGACTATGGATTTTGTGTCCTTTTGTATTCCTATCACTGCATTTTGATTATGTCCGCTCTTTATTTTTATTTATTTATTGGCACTAGATTCAACAACCTATATTCCTTTATCCCCTCTTCCCATAAGAGAATGAGGTGCAAACCCCTTTTTGGGGTACACGTAACCCAAAAACCCAAAATATGAGGATACAGAGGGGGATGAAGATGCAATGTGAATACATATTATTGGGAATGACATGATAACCCATCAAGAAGAACCCCCAGTAGAACCCCTTTCCTCGAGGGTGGAGAACTTACTAGAAACCCCTAAATAACCACCAAGGTGAAAAATGGTAAAAAGCATAACTTCATAGCAAACGTTTCATAATAAGAAAGAACCCTATGAAAATTACCCAAATTCCCAAAATATAAAAATGATACTCACCATGAGACTTGACTAGTTACCTCATGAAGCAAGACCTGTCTCTCTCTGTGGGCCATGTTGGTGTGGTGGACATTGCTCTATTACTGATGCTGATGGTGAAGCATGGTGAATAAGAGGGGCTCTATGGGATGTGTTTTCCATCCATCTCTCGAAATTCCATGTATGCTACCTGTGGGCCTCAAGATATCATCTCCTTAGTTACCCCTAAGTTGGGGGGTAACATTCCTGATTTTACCTTGCTACTGTGAATATACCATTTTCTATATTTCCTAACCACTAATTTATTTTGTGCCTCCAAATATTCCTTATATTTCTATAGCTAAGAAATTTTGGTCTTCAATATTTCATTCTCATCCTTAATGTGCTTGTCAAGGAGTTCCAACTCCTTGCATTCTTCTTTCAACCTCTTAATTTTTATAGCTTGTTTTTCCTTCAGAGATGTGGATGTTGGATGTGTCATTGCCTCCCTTTCAACCTCAGTGGATATGTGTACCTCATGATTAGTCATAGGCTAATAAAATTCCTTGACTGCCTCATCAATATCATAATTTTACAACTTGTCCTTTTTTTATGAGCTTGGGGGGGGACTAAGAGTCAATTTGGTCCTGGGATTCTTACTCAAAATTTTCCTCTGTAGATTGCTCTGCTTTTCTTTGTCAGATTCCTCAAGCTCAATAACCTCTTTATCATGAAATTTGTTGTTGTCATTTTATTTTGTAGTTAGGCTCTTCGTCATACTCCTGGTGGTCTGATGCACAATGGTTTCGACATTCCTCTTCTTGATTTGCACAACATCATATTTTTGATCAATTTCAGGGGATTTTGAATTTTTGTCCCCAATTTCAACTTCTAGCTTCAAGCATATGGTCTCAAATTTGTCATTTTTCTCTATTGTTTTACCTTAGGGTCGTCCTCTAGGTTTTCTAGGTTCAGAGTTTGAAATCTCGACCTCCTTCTCTATACTTTGTCTTGAATTCTTCTTCTTTGTTTTGTTGGGATTTGGTTCCTCATTCTTCTCCATTTTTTTCTCTAAATTATCCATCTCAGGAACCTCAGGCTTTGGTTCCAAGCTTCTCAATTCGAGAACTTTCCACTCTACTTTAGACACCCTAGATTTAGCACCCCTGCATTTAGAAACTTTGACTTCTTGCCTCACATGTGCTTATATGAAACAATTTCTTACCAAGAATTCCACCCAATATCATTTTGTTCTTGCAATCTAGCCTCAACTAATATTTTAACCAACCCAAAATGAAACTTGCTTCTCTCCAAAATCCTAGAGCTACATTGGATGGTTAATTCCATCTTCTTTAAACTATTCAATAGGTAAAATGACATATTTATTTCATTCCCTTTTATGAAATGCATTAGTAATCAAAGGTGATAATAAAATACAAGAATGTACCTTCCTTCAAAGGTTACATATTTCTGGAGTATGAAAAAGATATCCATCCATTTCTTTTTGAATGTTGAAGTTTGCATACCTTTATTCCAATTTTCCACCTGCACAAGATCCTTGAGGAATTCCTTCCATACTTCCTCCTTTACCTTTTGATTCTTAAACCATCTCTCTCTGCTTTGTGGAAATACTGTAGCTTATGAAATGAAGGAATCAAGTAGTTGTAACTGGAGGCCGCCAATTTGAGCTTGCGTATAGAAAAATGACTTAGCAAAGGTTTTCATCAATTGTTTATCATTCCCTTGAAACTTCTGTAGGAAAGGAAACCATCCAAAGTTTTGAAATTTTCTTTGACATTTTCAGATAAGTGTCAAGGATTTCAATGTAGATTGTTTCATGCCTTACCACAAGTCCCATATTAAATCTACAGAGTTAGAGAGAGTTTGACCTAGAATAATACTCTTGTCACAATGAAGAGGAAAAAAAATGGAACCGGTGATATGATGAATTTCAAATTAAGAAAAAAAAATTGGGAGATGTATAATCTATGATGAGGTCTGTAATTTGAATGATGAAAATGGTCATGCCACTTTTCAAGGCATCATTCAAAGTTATGCCAATTATTATGCATGATTGGATCACACTCTTTGGAATTATGGTCCCTATTAACAACTTGAATAATGCATATCAAAATCCTATTTCGACATGCATATATAATAATTTTTTTGGGTGTTAATATATGTGAACAAACAAATAACTTAATGTATGGTTTTTAGAGGTATGAAATGAAATAATTGACATTGGATTAGGAAAGTGTGGTAGTAAGATAGGATAAATCATAGGGAAACATGATAAATGTATATCAAAGTTTGTAATTTGTTCAATTCTTCACACATTTCATAATTCCTAATGCAGAA
>SNQJ01S0072652.1:76548-89096 GCA_010110895.2 Picea sitchensis
TCTTCAACTTAATTTAAAAATTAAATCTATACACTATAGATTCTTTCTCCCTTGCCCCAAAAAGTAATAGAGTCTTCATAGTTATTTATATACTTTGAAGAGTTTAAGACAAGTTTTATTGACAAAACCCTTAAGTGGACATCATGATTCAACCTTTGAAGAGTTTTAAGGCAAGTTTCATTGACAAAACCCTTTAGCGGACATCATGATTCAACGGTGTTTCCTTGACTATTCCAATTTCTTTAATATCGAGAATGTAGAATGGGCCCAAGCTAATGCATGCATAATTTATATTACGTTTTAAACGCTTTCCTTCCATACAAAAGTACTAAATTTTGAAATTCAAATGTTTTTTCTTCATATTTTGATTATTCCAAGCCTTTTCTTTGGAGGATTAAATTCTTCTAATGTATTTTTCTATAATTTAGGAATTCTCTATGATTGTAGAGATTTTAATTAATTTTTTTTTTAACAGAAACTGGAAAATTTTATAATAAAAAAGGTGTGGTTGAGATCATAAAGGAGTTACAAAATCTTGAAAAGCTGGGCCAACTCGAGGCCTTAAATAGACAACTACTATAGACTACTGATGATTTTTTCTAATGCTCAAATGCAATCTTCAAACAGAACAATCTTACTGAATACACTCGGAAAAAGACTCTGAGGATAAACGTGAAGATACATTGCATATGAATTAATTTCTTGGGGAAGATCTCGTCTTTTTGCCTGACTTGCGGGCCTGACTTCATGTTACCATTGGCTATGATGTTACATGTACTTTCTTCTTCTTTCCAACTACCATCCAAACGTCGTTTGCAGATGTTGGACCATTTGTAATGTCTATGATACCTGAATTTTCTTGACCTGAAGCTTCTTGTTTTTCTTGATATGAAACCTCAACAACATCAACTTGATCTGCTCAGCTTGTCGATGGTCGAGGGGCTTGTTGTATCCGAAGTCCCTTATCTGAGTCCTAAAGGGTAGATGCCTCTTTTTCTGGCTTCTCAGTGGAGTTTTGGCACTAGTCTTGAGATAATGAAGTGTCTTGAATAGGAGGATCTGAATGAGGAGGCTTTTCAATGTCTTATGGAGGCTCTTTGCAGGCTTTTGAAATTACTTGGTGGTTGTCATTAGATCCAACCCACCAAGGGGATTTCTGATGCTTTCTGATATTTTTGGACCCTTTGGGACAATGGGAAGAAAGATGACTTGCTTCAAAACAAGATCTGCAGTGCAAGGAGACTCTCTTATAGTTAAGTTTCTGAGGCCAAGAGTAATTTTTACCAGTAAGAATAACTTTAGCTAGGAATCCTTTACTGAAGTCCATTTCCATGCAAATACGGGTATAAGTAGAGGTGTTGTGCATCATAGTTTCACATCTTTCAAAGTGGAGCTTTCCTAATGCCGAGCCAATGGCTTCGAGAGAGGGAAAACCCCAAAAATGCAGGGGCAGATTAGGGAGTCTCACCCAAATTGGGGCTGAGGAGAGAATGTCAATATATGGATTGAAAGAAGGAGACCAAGGTTTCATGAACAAACCTAAGTTTCCCCAAAACCAAGGGTTGAGTTGAAGATCAAATCACAATCTTCCTTAATGTCAAACTTGACTATGAAAAAACCTTTTGCACAAGGATGAATGGAATCTTGTTGTTGCATGATAGGGATCCATGTAACAGAGATCCAGCTGTTAAGATCAACTAACTTTGGCCAAAAACCATTGAAGCGACTGATCAAACTCACGGATCTGTAATATTCCTCCTCTTCTTCAACATCTTGCCCCGTGAGAATGACAAGGGATGGGGCTTCCTGAACCAAAAAAGAAGAAGACGAGGGAGCATAAACTCTCTGAACAACATCTCGAAAAGAAGCACCAGACTATAGAACAGACCCCCTGGTTGAGCATAGATATGAAAGGAACACCCCCCTGAACCAAGGAACCAACAACAGCGGTGGAGTCCACCTCCATGGCCGACACGCAGGGGTCACAAGCGACTAGGGTTAAACCCTAGCTGCTGCAGACAAAATCCATAGCGGCTCCATCTTCCTCCGATGTAGAATATTATGAAGTTTATTAGAGAAAGGAAAAAAATTCAAAAATTATCCAACAAGCACATTTAGTCATGAATCACCTTCTTCCTAACATCTCATCATAGATTTTAATTAAATCTTATAAGTCTATTTTCCTATAGTTTACAAAGATCATGCAAGTATTTTCCCTATAGTTTAGCAAGATCATGCAGATATTAATACAATGAATCTTTATATACCATTATTCTTTATAAGAAAATGCACATATTAAGAACTATAAATTTCAATGGAATTATAGATTTTTTTAAGACTAAATTTACGTGTGTATGTGTCGTGAAAACCTTTTTTATAATTCCATAAAACTTTAGTCATACATTCAATTTAGTTATCTATATTTATTGCACAAATTATGATAAATATATATTCTAAAATCTTTGTATCCAATACATATTAAAATTTTGTAAAATTCTTTTTTTTTTTACTTTGAAACACTTTGATCATTTTATTTCAAATTGTACAAGTATTGGAATACAATCTATTTGTGATCTACAAGAAATATTTTTTCTCAAATATTTATGGCCATCTAACTTCTTATTTTGAATCTTCTCTTTACTCTTTCAAATTCACTCGTGCTATACAAAATGACACCATATTATAGCATGACTTGTCAACCTTGTATTGACAAATCTTTTCCATTGCAAATCTTTTGTGCTTTCAAACTTGAGGTAGCACTCCATCTTGCTTATCCACTCTATTAATGTTTTTGAATTAATAATTCCATCATAATTTGTTATTTAGAAATCTCATCAATTATGTTGGAACATATCCTCTTCAACTTCACCATCATCTTCTTCTTCTAGTTTTGATCTTATTTGCTTTGAATTCTATTATATAATTCTAATTAGTCTATTATACTTGTGTATATGATGCTTCATTATTTACATATATAATTACCCACTTGCATCTATGCTTTATTGTTACTTTATCTATCTTTTATTCAATATGGTTGTAGATTGATACAAGAAAAAAACCTATGAAAATGGGAAATATTAAATCAGAGGGTGGTAGTATAGATCCATGATGTGCATGGTTGACAACCACTATACTTAATATATTAGTCAAACATCTATATTTAATGTTGAAGTGAAAGCACTACTTATTTAATATTGCTTGTTGTTAGGTTAAATCCTAATCCTAATTCATAGAACAAGACATCGATGATGATATACTTGATAAACTTGACACTTTATCTTCAAATAAATCATGATTTGGAGAAGATATCAAAAGCTATATTACACTATGTACTACTTGTTCAAGCGATTGATACTAACTATAAAAGCTTCGCAGAAAGAAAAACCAGGGTACAACTATTACCCTTTGTTGTTCGAGTTTGACTTGCCGAGTGTAAGCACTTTCTATGATTAATGCAAATGCCAAGTTGAGAGATCGTCGGTTTAACTTGAAAAGAGTAAGTGGTAAGCACTTCCATATGTAGCTATGGATATGGTTTTATANATCAGAGGGTGGTAGTATAGATCCATGATGTGCATGGTTGACAACCACTATACTTAATATATTAGTCAAACATCTATATTTAATGTTGAAGTGAAAGCACTACTTATTTAATATTGCTTGTTGTTAGGTTAAATCCTAATCCTAATTCATAGAACAAGACATCGATGATGATATACTTGATAAACTTGACACTTTATCTTCAAATAAATCATGATTTGGAGAAGATATCAAAAGCTATATTACACTATGTACTACTTGTTCAAGCGATTGATACTAACTATAAAAGCTTCGCAGAAAGAAAAACCAGGGTACAACTATTACCCTTTGTTGTTCGAGTTTGACTTGCCGAGTGTAAGCACTTTCTATGATTAATGCAAATGCCAAGTTGAGAGATCGTCGGTTTAACTTGAAAAGAGTAAGTGGTAAGCACTTCCATATGTAGCTATGGATATGGTTTTATAGAATAATTTTTTTGAAAAGGTGAGTTGAGTACAATAATTATGCCCTCACCTTATTGGGTGGGGTTTTTGGAATAAACCTTTGCTAAAAGTGAGAGGGTGAGGTTATTGGAACAAACATTTTTTTTTTAGGGCAGGATAATTATGCCCTTACCTTTTTGGGTGGGGTTTTTGAATACACATTTTTTTAAAGTGAGGGTGATGTCATTGGAATAAACATTTTTGAAAGGTGGAAGTAAGGTAGGGTAAAGTAGAGTAGGGTGGGTTGGGTTGAATAACCCTTTTATTAAAAAAATGAGAGTGAGGATATTGGAATACATGTTTGTGGGGGGTTTGGAATAAACTTTTGCTAAAAGTGAGAGGGAGAAGGTGAGGTTATTGGAACAAACTTTTTTTTAAGGTTACGGTAATTATGTCCTTATCTTATTGGGTGGGGTTTTTGGAATACACTTTTGGGTTTTTGGAATACACTTTTTTTTCTTTTTTTAAGTGAGGGTGATGTCATTGGAATAAACTTTTTTGAAAGGTGAAAGTAAAGTAGGATAGGGTTGGATTGAATAATCCTACTATTAAAAAAAATGGGTGAGGATATTGGAATACATGTTTTTTTAAAAGTGAGAATAGTACATGGTATTGTTGTTTTTTTATGATATAATTTATACATTCTTATAAGTTAATGTTTTCGCTATCCTTTCAAAACAATGTGCACTTCATGTATATTAAATAATTCATGGATTATGTATTACAATCATCCAACCCACTGCAGATTTTAAATCCATTGTCTTCCTTGTTACATACTTTATTTTGTCCTTAGTTTTTGTTTTAATCTTCACTCAATTCTCAATGTTTCTTTGTCTTTTGTTAATATGGACATGGATATTGAGATCAAAGTGGCAACAAATGCTATCAACACTATTATTGGTCTTGTCTTTCAACAATTAAATGATGTTACATAGTTAAGGGAGAACCTTTAACTTTTCAATATTGAATTTGCTTGTATGGATGTCTCCTTGTGTTATAGTCACACCTAATTCAAATAGAAAAAAAGGTTATCTGAGCTAGTCAAAAGATGTTTGGAAATAATCAAGGATGCCTTTGAAGAGGCTAGAGACTTGATTAATTGTGCCAAATGATAGTGAGGAGAATGTCTTTGTTGTTTCTTCCTCTGCAACCTTAAGATCCCCATATAAATTCCACAATGGAAGACCAAATTTAATGAGCTCATGTAATAGCTTGATTGTGGAGTCTATACAATCTCACACAAAAGTGCTTCTTCAACATCTACCATATTCTAACCGTGTGGGGTCTAGCATTGGAGTGTTGGACTAACCACGACACCTTTGGGAATTGATCCCATGGACTAACCACCACCCTGCGAACATGGGACTAACTGCCCACTCAAGGTGATGTTGCTAGTTTGGAAGTTTATTAATACATGCGGGTTTTGGTGTAATGGAAAACCTTAACATGGAGCTTCTCATAAGCAACTACTCACATGGGCTAATGAACCTCATCCCCAATTTTGGGTGGTCAGTGTGTATGGGATGGTGGGAATTTGGAAAATGATTTTATGCAAACTCATTTACAATGATTACAAGAAGGAAGCGACTAGAATCTTTGATTTGGTTCTTTGGTTTATAGTTTCTTAGAAGTAAAAGATTGAAGACTTGTTGGTCCCGCATCTCATGAAGATATGAATTAGGATCACGATCATCACAAGGAACAACTGCATCACGATTACGATCATCATGACTTTACAAAACAAGAACTGTTCAATTTGTGTATCAATTTCCATTTGATTCAACCATGACCGCAAATGGAGCTTATTATCAATTAAACTCTGGATTCAAATCCTAATTCACGCAGTTGTTAGAAATTCTAGGAGGACTTTATACATTATAGGAGGACTTTTCTCTTCATACGTTGGTGACTGATCTTTGCAAGATTTGAACCGAACAACGAGTGTAGATCAAAATCAGAGAGAATGTAAAATTCTTCGAGAGGACTTGCAGGTAACTTTCTCTTTATCATCACAAGGAACAACTGCATCACGATTACGATCATCATGACTTTACAAAACAAGAACTGTTCAATTTGTGTATCAATTTCCATTTGATTCAACCATGACCRCAAATGGAGCTTATTATCAATTAAACTCTGGATTCAAATCCTAATTCACGCAGTTGTTAGAAATTCTAGGAGGACTTTATACATTATAGGAGGACTTTTCTCTTCATACGTTGGTGACTGATCTTTGCAAGATTTGAACCGAACAACGAGTGTAGATCAAAATTAGAGAGAATGTAAAATTCTTCGAGAGGACTTGCAGGTAACTTTCTCTTTATCAGATTCAACTTGGGTTCGAGTGGTGTAGGAGGACATAAGAGCACCATAGGTATATTGTACTCCTCTAACTTAGGAGTCTGGCATTCTACTTCTTCTTCTCTATTATCTATCGACAAATCTAGGTATTTTTCTGAAAAACTAACGTTAATGGTCAACTTCAATGTACTTTGAGTAGTTTCCAAGGGTGCCAAAGCAGGCGTGCTTCCTGCTACATAGAATCAATCTACTTCTGGATTGACAGAATCCCTCATCTTTTCTTTTTCCAGTGTATATTGATTAACTCAAGCCATAATTTATCAATAACTTCAACTTCCTTCTCGTTACATTAATTCGACTAGAGATCTAAACATTCTCAGGAAAACAATCCAATATTCATTATCAGAGAGCAGAATGACATCTCTTACTAGAATTCATATGGAATGAAATCTATGGAGGAATTGAGACACATAGCAAATATTGTCCCTAGACAGTATAAGCAACTTCAACCATTGTCTCACGAAAGTATTTGCAGTTTCAAGTAGACGAAGAAATGTAATTATAACTGGTTTTGAGAAGGGGTTGCAAATGAACTACGATGAGCACCTTTATGGGAACAAGACGTTGACACTACGATGAGCACCTTTATGGGAACAAGACGTTGACAACCTCTGCTTTTGCAAATCAACATTTCAAGCTTTCAAACAACATGTCCAAGTACCAATCAAATTGATAATCATGCTTATGTAAGTATTATATTATGTTATCGAGACTTTTATGATATCTATGTAGAAAAGATTTATTTTCTTTGTTACTAATACATTATTAATTATAATCATATGGTAAATGTAAAGTTGTTAATTATAATCATACTTAAATATAAAGTTGTTATTTTCATATTATCTTTATGTTTAGCTCCTCTTTGATTACTTTGAAATAAAAAATCGAAACTATTATATTATTGCTATCAATTCAAGTCTTCCCAGAGACTATTAGCGAGTTAAGAAATCAAACTCATTGTATAAATTCACTTTGTATTATATATATAAATAAATATAAAGTCCATATTAATTTTGTTAAAGAATCAATTAAATAATTAAAAATGAATACATAATCATAGCATGTTAGAAATCGTTGAGATCAAATACGGAACCCCTGTTGTATTCACGCACTATGTCTATGTGGTTGCATCTTTGGTGTCATCAATTTAACCTTCCATTCTTTTGGTACCTCGAACCTGTAAAATTAAACCCTTTAAACTTTGTCTTTGTGGTTCCAGCTTGGGGTTGATCGTGACCCTCATCTCTTCTAAGTAAAAAAGGTGCACAATAATTTAATGGCGTGATTCTTGTTCCCACACGAGTAAAATAAAAATTAAATTTTTCTTATTTATAATCACTTCCAGTTATCATGACTTTGTTTTGAACTGTACCCCAATCTCTTTTGTTAGTTGACTAAGACATCTTTCCTTCCACAAATTATTATGGTTGAAGTCATGCATATTTCTTCATCTTCAACCGTGGATGGCAGTATCTAAACGGGGTATTTATAATTATTACCATCATTATCTTAATTAATTTACATTAATGAATTAATTGACATTCTCTTAGGGGTATATATTTCATGCACATGCATATGTATATATTTAGGGAAAATATTATGATTAACCACAAAATTAAAATTTTCTTTATTCTTATTTAGATTAAGATTATTTTATTCATATTCAATTTAATTTAAAAAGTTAAAGTTGTACATTATATATTTTTCTCACCTTCTTTCAAAAACATAAAAAAAATATCTTAATTATGATTAACCACAAATTTAAACTCTCTTTTTACTCTTCCTTGGATTAACAGTATTTTACTTTTTTTTTCCAAATGAAAATTTTCAATTTATATTAAACATAATATAAATTGTTTACATAATCTTTTCTTTATTGACCATAAAGAAGTTCTATATCCAGTCCTTGAGTGACAGTTATTCTTGATAAAGTAAAAAATAGATTGTCTCTTCTAAACTGTGATTCAGGCTGGAAATTACAAAAAAGATTAGAAATCTAAGACTGTCTTTAGCCGCACTATTTAGCAAAATGAAAAATATAATCACAAAATTGCTCAAAAATCTATGTCCTTCTTGGGCCCATTAAAGAGATAGGTACAAAGTTGAGCCCTTGTGGCCTTCCACCCGCAGATTATAAGTGATTTGCCCTCGAACGCTGAAGAAGGCATGTTTTGAATGATAATTTGCTTCTTGATTCTTCTCCCTGTAAATGTGCTCGAAAGTAATGGATCTGAAATGAGTGCATAATTCAACAATTATTTATTTCCACGCTTCAAGGCTTGCCACTCTAAGATCACCCTTCTTCTTTAGCCAGTCAATGACTATCTTTGAGTCACCCATGATGTGAATATCATAAATTGCTAATCTTTCTGCTAGAACTAGGGTAGACCATGCACCCAGGAGCTCTGCTCTTGTGTTGGAACCGCCACAACAGTTTGATGTCCACCTGCATCAATTTGTGTCGTTTAACTTTATGATACCCCCAGCCCCACACTTGTTACCATTGTTTTGGGCAGCCCCATTGAACCAAGCAAATTGTTTATCAGCTGGAGGAGAAGGGCCCATAATCCTTGGTTTTTTTTCTTTGTGCGTTTTCCAGATATGTTCCAGCACACATCGGGACAGATAGAAAACACAGTGTATTGAGGGGCATGATCCTTCAAAAAGGCTCTGTTCCTATCAGCCCAAATGAACCAGCAAATAAAATCTGGCAGAGATGTCAATCTTTGATTTTGCAAAGCCCAGTTTTTGAAAGAATCAACCACAGAAACATCATTCCATCCGGTTTCCAGATCCAAAGTTTTTTTGAGCTCCAACCAGATAGTTCTGGAAAAATGACAAGTTAAAAAAACATGTTTTGTGGACTCACCGTGGTTTTTACACAAAACGCAGATGCCTAGGCCTTGCCATCCCCGTTTTTGAAGATTTTTCCAGGATAAAACTTTATCTTCTACTAATAACCAAATAAATAATTTTATCTTCAAGGGGCACTCCCACTTCCATAGCTTCTTCCGCCATCCTTCTTGTTTTTTTTCCCAAAGTAGATTCGACATAGCTTCATGTATGTTCTTCACCGAGATGACACCCGACATATCTCCTCATGTCTAGATCAACTCGTTTGGATTGTTGACTAAGGATATGCCCGATTCCGCCAATAGTGCTCTGTAGTGATTCCATTCCTCAACAAGAATATTCGGCAGTTCCAGATCTTCACTGCATAACCAACTATTTCATGTTTCTGTTCCAAAGGTCTGGGTTGTTTCTTGATATAAGAAATAAATGCCTTTTTGATTTAACCTTCCCCCTAACTCAACAGATAAAATGGATTCCTATCCTAAGCCCAGGATCACATCTTTGCCTATAATGATTGAATGGCCTATGCTTGGTTTCCAGGCCATCCATATCAAAATAATAGGTAAGGTATTACACAATTTTTTCCAGATTTGGGAACCCTTTTGGTGGAGCGGATCCACTGATCGGAGCCACGTCCAAACTGGGAAATGTGGGTAATACTTGTCTTTTAGAACACTTTGCCAGATCCCTTTCTTCATGATAGCTCTCCACACCGTGTTTGTTTCCAAATATCTACTTAACAACATGATGTTGCGTAAACCCCATCCACCATAAGATTTTGGTTTGGCAATCGTCTTCCAACTGCACATATGGTACTTTTTCTTGTTTTTAACACCCGACCACAGGAAAGCAAAAAACATCTTACGGATAGTGTTAAGAACAGAAATCGGAATGTGAGTCAAAGCTAACCAGTACATTGGTTGTGTCTCCAGTACAACCTTTAGAAGCAAAAGGCGTCCACCCAAAGATAACAACTTATTTCCCCGGTGTTTTATTCGGGCCTCGAATTTTTCTATTAACCGTTTCCAATCAGCTGCTTTGTAGTTATCGAGTTTTAGATAAAAACCCAAATAATGAAAACCTTGCTCCAGATCTTTGCTCGGAAAGGTAAAAACATCCTTTATAGCTTTTAGTGTATCATTGTTGACATCGGAATGAAGAATAATTGAATTTTGTGGAGTAATGATCATCCCCGACGCCTTGCAGAAGTCCTGAAGAATTCCCTGTATTACCTTCCATTCAGAGAGAGAAGCTCTAGACAAAATCAGAATGTCATCTACAAAGAGGAGGTGTAGAATATTTAGCATCCTTGACAGTTTTAAACTAGTAAGAAAACCTTCATATTTTTCTTTGTTGAGTGCCAGACTGAGGCCTTCCATCATCAAGATGAAAAGGAGGGGCGACATCGGACATCCTTGACGTAGGCCTTTCTTGCAGTTAAAAAAATTTGTGGGCTCATTGTTTATCAGAATTGCGAAGTTGGTGGAGGAGACACACGTCATTATCCAGTTTGTGGTTGGGAGGCCAAAACCACATTGTAGCAAAATTAATCTCAGATAATCCCAATCTGTGCAGTCATAGGCTTTTTTCAAGTCAAGTTTTAGAATAATGGATTGCAGTTTCTTACTTTTTATACTATGTAAACATTCTTGAGCAGTCCTGATGGCATCCAGAATTTGTCTTCCTTTGAGGAAGCATAGTTTCTCCATAGATAATGCTCTGGATAAAATCGGTCTTAGTCTATTAGCGATCACCTTGGCAATGAGCTTATAGCACAAGTTGCATAGAGCTATCGACCGATAATCCATGAAGCCAATTGGTTTATTTCCTTTTAGGATCAGAGCGATAAAAGTAGAGTTTATCAGGTTTATTACCTTCCCCTTTACCCTGGAATCCTCCACACAGTTCAACAGATCCTGGCTGACAAGTTCAAAGAAGGATAAGAAGAACTCTGATGTCCAACCATCAGGTCCAGGGCTTTTGTCCTTTGCAAAATCTTTCAGAATGCCTAGAAGTTCCTCCTTTTTAGCAACTTGCTCCAACAATCTTTTGTCCTCATCACTTACAAAGGCCGGGAAGAGTCAGACATAGTTTAATTGGTTAAAAATAGACATATGTCCCACATCATGGTAGAAGGATTTAAAAAAATTTGTTGCTTTCGTCTTAATTGCTTCCTGTCCAGAAAGAGTAGCACCAGAATCATCCCACACCTTCCATATGAATTTTTTGTTTCACCTAAAACTCGCGAAATTGTGGAAGAATTTTGTGTTCTTGTCATCGCTTTTGATCCAGATTGCACGACTTTTTTGGCACCATTGTTCCTCATCTGCCAACATAAGGCTCTTTCTTTCTTTTTCTAGATTATACACTGATTGTTCACAATGTCCATCAGTAGTGTCTTTAAACATCTGTTCGTATTTAATAGCCAAAGTCTCTTCTATCTCTTGTAGATCCTTTGTGTCTCTAAGATGCTTGTTCTTTGCCCAGATTTTTACACAACATTTTAACTTTGACAGCTTTTCCACGAGTCTCCTTTGAGCACCTAAAATGTTATTCAAATCAATATCCTGCCAAACATCCTTTACCATAATCGCAAAGCTTTCCTCTCCTAACCATCCTGGGTTGAATTTGAAGAGATAAGAGACTTTTGGGTAACCTTGTCCGAGTTCAAGGCAAATTAGAGTGTGATCCAATAGAAAAGGAAACTGTACCCATGACCTGTACCTTTGTTTTGTTGCCAAGACCTCCTCAACAATATAAAACCTATCCAGTCTCTTTGAGATACTTTCTTCTCCAACTCGACCATTTTTCCAGGTTGGCATAGTTTCTGCCGGATTCACATCAATGAGAGAATACTTATGAAAAAGCAACTTAAAGTAGCCAGATAAAGGATCGCAAGTTTCTTTCTGCCCCCATATCTCAGTCGGTGAAGGTGTGAGATTTAAATCACCTGCTATAATCATATTTTTGTTTGCTAACAGCCCTGAGGCCTCCACCGAAGCCCAAAATTCCTTTCTATTATGACATGGTCCATAGGCGTTCAGAATCAAAAGCTTTCTTTTGTCCTCATTAGAGTGCCCTGTCAAAAGTATACCACCAATGCTTAGGAAAGGGTCAAAAGTGAAAATATTTGGATCCCATGAGGCAAGCAAGCCTCTAGAAGTCCCCACTGCACTCACAGTGCAAGACAACCAATCGGATCTTAACTTAAGGATGAAGGATCTTGCCTTGTCCGCCGATACTAAAGTCTCCTGTAATAAAATGACACTTGGGGAAGTAATATTTAACAGTCTTCCCAAGGATTTTTGTTTC